>BQNB010149746.1:0-16131 GCA_026074375.1 Tanacetum coccineum
TTGTAAATATCGAGCATGTAAAAGCTCAAGTGTAGGGGTATGTATTATAAACCCCATGTGATGTATTATGTTATTCAAAAAATAGAAAAAAAAGAGATTGATGTAGAGTTGTGTAGAGTTTGTATCTTCGTCTGAGTCTTGGCTTAGCAACCAAACCAGCGTGTATTCGTGTAAATAATTAACTAACCCTTCCATCCCAAATTCACCCAAAGTCACCACCCAAATATATCTTATCCGTTTCTGTTTCCATTATATGTTATCTTACACCTACACCCCACAACCCTTTATAAAGACCTCTTAGATAGTACTCTCTCCGTCCCTAAATAAGTGTCCACTATTAACTTTCGAAGTCATTCATCATCAACTTTGACCTTAAATTATTTTGATTGTGTTATATAATACTTGATGCAAAATATATGAATGGATTGAGTTTTCAATGTATTTTCATGGATATGATTTCCATCAAGTATTATATAACACAAACGAAATAATTTAAGGTCAAAGTTGAAGAAGAATGACTTCCAAAGTCAATAGTAGACACTTATTTAGGGACGGAGGGAGTAATGAATAATACTTGCGCCCAACGGTGGAGGTTTGATCCTTTACCAAGCCTATGGTAATTTATATGCTATGACAGGTTTAAATGCCTATATTACAAAATGTTAAAAAAAATGGATTGTTTGAGTTTACCCGATTCCCCCATACAAATTGTTTTTTATAATTCCATTAAACACCCGAGTGAAAGAGATGAAAAAATCTCCCAAACACTTAGGGTGGAGGGTTGCCTAGTAAATAAACTATGTTTCTGGTGCTTTAAATTTACTAGATCCCCCCTAGAAGGATATGGTGTTTTTTGTGATAGAAATATGTTTTTTTAAAAGAGGTAGGTAAAAAATGACCCCTTCCATATTGTTTAGAGGGTCCCTTTATGTAAGAAAAAGCCCCAATTTTTTTGCTTTGAGGACAATAAAATCCCTAAAGTGTGAATGTATTTTGATAAGGTGAGTCCATTTTTATATACTTTTATTTCAGGGCCATTTAATACTGGGCCATTTAACTACCTAAATCGTGTGTTTATGCCCAAAATAGGTAGTTAATCGTT
Organism: Tanacetum coccineum; assembly: GCA_026074375.1. Classification (NCBI taxonomy): domain Eukaryota; kingdom Viridiplantae; phylum Streptophyta; class Magnoliopsida; order Asterales; family Asteraceae; genus Tanacetum; species Tanacetum coccineum. The sequence goes on from BQNB010149746.1 coordinate 1,103, forward strand.
CCTTTTCAGGTATTTTGCATTTGGAAGAAATACATCTGACTTGGGCTCATTTGGAGAAGAAATGGACAAGACTACTGACCTACACCAACATTGCTCAAGTATTTCTCTATAGTGGCTGGAGACGGCGTCACAAATACAACGTGACGCAGTTACAACGAAGATAAAGACGACGTCAGAGATTCGGCGACGGCGTCATAACACAGCCGACCTGAAGAAACCCTAGAAGATTCTAGATAAAGATGATCATTCGACATGCGCGCGAAGTACCAGATATTGTTTTGATCATAACTCCTTCATACGAACTCAGATTTTGACGATTCAACAACTCACGTGTTCAGAACGAGAAAATCTACAACCACGCTTAAGATGCCATTGTGATGGAATCACATGTTATTGGTGACGCCGTCACAAAGGTCAGTTAAGGTTTTTCCTATAAATACAACCTCATAACTTCGTTTTTATCAAGCCCCCAACCCTAAGTTTGATTTTAGGGTTTGGGTAGGTTTTTTTCCAGCAACTTAAAAGACTTAATTCATGCCATAAACATCTTGTAATGGTTTGATTATCATATCTATTTTAATTCATGTCTACAATTCCTTTTGTTGATTATGATATATATTGCTTGAGTATACTTGGCTAATTCATCTAGTATTTATTTAGGATTACCTTGTCATTAATTGATTGTATCTTGTTGTTTGTGACAGATTCAATGAGTCTAATTGATTATAGTTTATAATTCTTGTTTCCTATTGCTTCTTGTGATGGATGTGCATGTTAGGCTCTAGAAAACCAGCTTTTTTCTGTATCGATGTTGATATGTCTAGGGAAACATGATTTTGCAGAAAGGATACCATCGGGTAATAGTCTTGATACTACTTTGCCCCCTAATATGGTCGATCCACTTTTAGTATATTTCGCATTCACTTAGTGTACCCCTAGGGGCCATGTAATAGTCTTCATACTACCTTACGTGTGCGTTGCTCTAGCAGAATACTAAGTAGATAACGAGTTCGTGTAATTCGTTCATGACTTAGGAAATAATTACACATTACATCTCAAGTGTGACAAAGCAATAGGTAGAATTGGATAGCTAGCAAGGAGTAGTTCATCCTAAGTGAATACGCTTCGTTGTATAATTGTCTCCTCATTAGATTAGATTAGAAGTAGAACTAGTTAATACAAACGAACTCTCAAAACCATAAGTTTACTTGCTTTCTATAAAACACAAAAATACAAAAATAATAATCTTCCTTCAACCTTTAGACCTTAGTGAACATTCGATCCGGTCTTTACAGTGTTATTCCCTAGAGAACGATAACAAGCCCCGAGCCTTGCCTATACTACGCTACAACGATTAGGTACACTGCCTAGGGAGTTGTAAAACTTCTTGTAGAAGTCCTACGATGACCGCACATCATTGGACCATGAGGATAGTTAATGCTTTATCTTTTCCGGAGGTTTCCCCTTTCTTTGCCACCTTGGGTTGTTCCTTTCTACTGTTCTGTTTGAGTTCTTTTATTAAGTGCGACAGCTTTCCTGCCTTGAGCATTTCTTTGATTTGTTTCTTCAGGTGCATACACTCGCCCGTGTTATGCCCTACTTCACTATGGAACTCACAAAATTTAGCGTGATTTCGTTTCTCAATCGGGGTTGTCATTGATGGTGGAGCATTAAATTTTCCTTTTTCTAGAGCGAAAATTTCTTTGGGAGTCTTTGTGAGGAGCGTAAACCGATCCTGCTTCCTTTTCGGCCTTTGCTGGTTCTGGAAACTTCCTTTTTTGAAAATTTTCTTCTGATTACCCTCTTGCTGCTTCCATGGTGGAAACGACTTCTTTCGCTCGTGATTCGAGGCCGCCACTTCCCCCCGGAGGAAAGATGTGGCCACTCTCATCATTTCATCTATCGTTTTTGGGATTTTGTCATGGAGATGTTTGATGAGTTCAGGGTTTGTGATTCCATGCACGAATTCAAAGATTCTCATGCACTTTGGTGCTCCTTAACGTCCTTGCTTTCCAGTTTATATCTTCTCATAAAGTCTTTCGTAGACTCTCCATCTCGCTGTTTGATGTTATAGAGCTCTATGGGGTCTTTGATGCATTTGTTTGTTAAAGATAGTTTTCCAGGAATGCTTTCTTCAGATCGTCATTTCCCCAGGATGAATCTTTCCTCAGAAACCGTACCATAGCCTGTCCCTATTGTTCCAGAACGAAAAGGGTTTGTCCAAACCCATAAACCCCGAGGTGGGATGTGGGGAGTGGTTTTACGTCTCATCCAACCTCGCGTTTTTACCTGTCCAACGTAGAAGTGAAAACATGGGGAACACCCAAGTCCCCCGGCAAAAAACAAAAAAAATGGGCCCCACCATTTTGTTTATTTTTATTATGCGGCATGTCCTAAAAAAATCTTTTAGGTGATCCCTCCAGATCTTTTATTCAACTCCCGTCATTTTTGTTTTAAATGTGGCCTGGGCCCATTCTGGTTTTAGGGAAGTCCCGCAAGTAGCGGAAAAATTCTGGGGTGTAAAATGGAATCCTAACCACCTTTCCAAACACCACCAATGGTATTTGGGAAAAATTAAGATTCCGTCTCCCTCTCCTTAAATGATGTTCCTGATAATTTCTTTAAATCTTGACATTCCAGTTGCCCCCCCCGGCCTCCACTTGTCCCCTTACTTACTGAGAGCCCGCCTCCGGTGTACTTTCAAAGAAGGAGCGCTGAGTTTGTTGGGAAATTGGCCTTTGCGCAATTGCGGAATTACACTCTTATCCCGTTGTTTTCCCAAACCTTTTGAACACTTTCCAAAAGCCCTACTTTTTCCTCTCTGCGGGCTAATTTTTTCCTTGGGTTCGCGATCTTGAACCCTTCCTCGACTTCCTTATTTTCCCTTTGAAAACACAACAAAGGCTGGGTTTCTTGGCTGCCGGGAGCGCCTAGAAATCTTGTTGCCTTCTTTCCTCTGTTTCCCTGGTAACTTTCAATTTGTTCCCCCCCTTTGACTATCGGAAATCTCGTGGAATTGTTTACACGGAGCCATCCCCTCCCCCTAACGTTAAGGCCCCGAGCTTTTTTTCACATACCCTTCCAGCCTTTTTTTCGTTTTCCTTATTCCCTTTCTCCTTCTTTGTTAAAATTTAAAATTCGGCCTTATGAAATTGGCAGCAATGTTGGTTGGTAGGTATTCTTTGTCCCCCAACCAATAAACTTTTTTTTGGAGGGCTTATTATTAATACAACGTACTGGGAACGCGGAAGGCCCCCCCACCTCGGTTCCCCCACACCCTGCGAAGTTGGGCCCCTCTTTTTCCTCTTCCCCCAACCAATGAATTTTTCGTACGGTTTGACGTGGGATGGCTAAGTAGCCGGATATGGTATATTTGAGTGATTTGCTTCATAGGAGATTAAATTTATTTTTTTGTAGAACGCCAGATTGTAAATCCGTGGATCCCCCCACGGAATTTGGGACGCCCAACCCTGTTTTTTTTTTAAGTTAAATACAAATCAATGTTTTTTTTTAACAGGGTTGGAAATAGAATGGGTTTACTGGGAAAACAGGGTCCCGGGGCCAATGGGGTGATGATCTTGTTAACTATAACCAAGGTTGGATTTAGATTGATCCCTGCAAACAGAAATCCAAAAAGGTAAAAAAAACCGTTTAAAGTTCCCTTAACCCCGTAGGGACCTGAACCCCCAAGATATAGACTTATCCCCGACGTGAAGAGTTAAGTACACAAATAGTATTGTGTTTTTAGGAGAAATCAATAAGTAAAAAAAATGTGGGTTGGTGTAAAATTATGATTCGAGGAATCGTACCCTGTAGGGTGTCCATAAGTAACCTCTTTTATAAATAAAGGTGAAACCCAACATTATAGGATTTATATTCCTAGTATTTTTCCTTTCGCTCTTGTATAATGTTTTTATGAGGACCAAGTGGGAACCCCTTAATCAGTCAAGGATCCCGCTTATTACGGTGAACCTTTTTGCGGAGGACGTGGAAAACCTTTGGCCTAAATGGAACCCCCTTTTTTCGCGCTACCTGCGAAAGTGGTCCATTTCGGTAAGCTCTATCCATCCGCTTAAGTCTTGCCCCTGCCTTTCCCCGAACCGCAACCAGTTGGTATGGGCTTTAGATGTAGTCACCGTTGTGCACTTCCCTAAGGTTATTAGTTAAAAGAAATAATTGAGCCCTGAGCCCATGCCCAAGACCCCCCTAATGTAAAAGTTCCCCCCCCAGCCCTAAAAAGTGCCAAATGCTAAATACGGTTTTAATAATCCGTCACACAATGAAGATTAATATTGTGGGTTCGTAAAGTACACGTTTACCTCAAAAAATCATAAAAAGTTTTTTAATAAGAACTTATTAATATAATTTTTTAAAATAAGATAGAATTAAATAGAAATAAAAAAATAAACATAAAACTACACATTTCAAACGTTTTTTTGCATAATTCTCCTTCATGAAGGTAATCATGACATATTTAACATAAGATCTATGGGTGTTCCTCCCCCCCCTATTAGCGTATATTAGGAATAGCAAAAGTCCCATTAAATACGATAAATAAATATTTTAATGGGCTTAGCTTTTGAATGGGCCCATCCAAAAGGTAAATTTTTAAGAAGGGCCCTGTTTGGTTCACAATGCCGGGAAAAAGTCCCGAGTTTGAGTTATCCATCCCCGCGTAGGGAGTTTCAATTTTTTTGCAGGAGCGACAAAAAGAAAGTGGGGGGTTTTTACTCCCGCCTAACGCGAAGGTTCAATGTTCCTTTGGCCCCAATATTGCCCCCCAATTGTGGATGGTCCTCCCACGCTGCTCCTCCGTGGAATCAACTAACAAAACTAAACCTAGGTTAACCCCCGCGATTTAATAAAAAAAAAAAATATAAAAGGATACAAAAGGTAAAAAATGTAAAAAAAAAAAAAGACCAAAGAGAAGTTAGAAAGGAGCTCAATAATGTATTAATTTTTATTATTCAATATCTCCAGAAGAAAAAAAAAAGCAACAATAAATACAACAGTAAAAAATTATAAAATCTAAATACCCATAACTTTAAGGATGTGGTTTTTTTTGTATTACGTGTGTTTATTTTAGGCAAACCCCATGTGAAAATATATTGAATAGAGGCAAAAAATAATCTGTTTTGAGGTAGATAATTTTTGGGATCATGGAAAAAAAGTAAAATTGAGAATCATAAACTAAAAAAAATTCAATACCCTATATGCATATAAGGTAACTTTTAAATAACCAAATCTGACAAACCAAACACATTTGTGAGGCTAAAAAAAAAAAATTTAACTTTTAAATTATTTTGGGCCCCCCCCCCCATCCCTTATTCCTAACCATGTTTTATGATTATAAAATCAAAAATAAACAATTCTTTTTAAATAAAATCAAATAAAATCCTGTGTTGTAAGGAAATCCCTTACAAGATATTTAACCAACCATAATTTAATTTCCGATGGAGAAGGGGCACAAAATACCACCCAATGGTTTTAAATGTGTCCCGGATGAAGGAAACGAGAAATTCTTCTTTTCTTTTCCATTAGCACAGATTAAACAAAAAAAAGGAATGTTGTTCAATGCGTGTCAGGGGAAAATTAGTGAAATTGAATGGGCCCTATTGGAATTGAAGATCGAGTCCTTGTGGGTAAAAAAACCCGACATTTTATTCCCCTCCATCAAATTTTTTTCTCATAGAATTTTTTGCATTAAAACCAGATTGTAGTAAGGGCCTATACTCTCTCCATTCAAATTTTCCCAATAGATATAGACGCCCCGTTTCCCAAACAATCTGATCCTTGAACGTGACGTTATTATTTCAAAGGAACAAAATAAAAGAGGGCCAAAGTTTTTGGGAAAAAATTGTGTTGGCATGTGCATTAAATCCCCTGGGCCCCCCCGAAATGGGTTATTTATTTTTGGGTTATCTAATCGCCCCCCACCATTTTATGGTAATCCCTCCATTGAGAATGATGGGGTTTCGTAACAAGCCCGCGTGTCCCCCGTATCTTCTTCCCATGTTTGGCGAATAATCCCCAAAAGGATTATGTAACTTCCTCTTTTTATTGTTCTAATTTACCTTAAAATTTCCCCCCTGGGTGCCTTAATATGTGTTAAAAAGAAAAATTTTCTCCCCGTCCTATCACTTTTAATAAGGAAAAGCTTAATAGGAAGCTTATACAAAATTATTGCTAAAGTCTTGGCTAATAGGCTTGTTGATAAGCTCGGTTCGATCGTTTATGAAGTCCAATCTGCTTTCGTCAAGGATAGGCAGATTTTAGATGGTCCGTTTTTCTTGACGAGCTCATTCAGTGGTGTAAGAAGAAGAGGAAACATCTCCTTGTGTTCAAAGTTGATTTCGAGAAAGCTTTCGACTCCGTGAGATGGGATTTCTTGGATGACTTGTTGTTCAAATTTGGTTTTGGTGGGAAATGGCGCAAGTGGATTCAAAGTTGTCTTCGATCTTCAAGAGGCTCGATTATTCTAAACGGGAGCCCTACGGAAGAGTTCCAATTTCACAAAGGTCTCAAACAAGGTGACCCGCTCTCTCCACTTCTCTTTATCTTAGTCATGGAAAGTTTACATCTTTCCTTCAATCGTGTGGAAGAAGCTGGTTTGTTTAATGGTATTCAATTAAATAGTTCGATCAATATTTCTCATCTTTTCTATGCCGATGACGCTGTGTTTGTTGGACAATGGTGTGAGAAAAATATAAACACCCTGGTTCATATTCTCGAGTGCTTTTTTCGGGCCTCTGGCTTGAGAATCAATATGAGCAAAAGTAAGTTAATGGGCCTCAACGTGGATAATGGTAAAATTAAAGAGGCTGCCTTAAAGCTAGGATGTCTTACTCTCAAGCCTCCTTTCACTTATCTTGGTTCCACAGTCGGGGGATCTATGTCTCGCATCCAAGCTTGGGACGGGGTGGTAGAACGAGTCAAATCTCGTCTTTCTAAATGGAAGGTGAAAATGCTGTCAATTGGGGGAAGACTCACTTTGCTTAAATCTGTCCTGGGATCAATGGCTATCTATCAGATGTCTATCCATAAAGCCCCCTTAGGTGTGCTTCGTAATCTCGAATCATTAAGAAGCCACTTCTTTAATGGATGTGCCCCTAACAATCAAAAGGCTTCTTGGGTCAACTGGAAAAATGCTTTAGCTTCAAAAGAAAAAGGTGGGCTCGGTATATCTAGCCTCTATGCTTTAAATAGGGGCCTGATGTTCAAATGGTATTGGCGATTCTTCACAAAAGATTCATCTTTATGGTCTCGGGTAATTAAGGCCATCTATGGTGATTCTGGTGGGCTGGAAAGGAATACTTTTGCTACATATACATCATGCTGGTCGAACATTGTTAAAGAGGTCACTTCACTGGATGAAAAAGGTCTCAACCTCTGCAATGCTATTTGTTTTAAGCTTGGAAATGGTGAGAAGGCCCGTTTTTGGGAAGATAGGTGGCTTGATGGTATGCTCTTCAAAACCCTCTTTCCTCGGCTTTATGCTTTAGAGTTGTGTAAAGACTGCACTGTTGCGTCCAAGATCTGCGATTATACCTTTGATTCTTCTTTCCGTAGACCACCAAGAGGAGGGGTGGAACAAGAACAATTCATGGCTCTTTTGTCGCTGGTCAAAGACATTCAGTTAGTTCCTATGGAAGATCGATGGTCCTGGAGTCTCTCAAGTTCAGGTGAGTTCTCAGTGTCATCTGTGAGACGTTTGATAGATGATAAAACTCTTCCAGATGCTACGCAAAAAACTAGGTGGGTTCGTTTGGTGCCCATTAAGATTAATGTGCACGCTTGGAAGGTAAAATCTAATTCGTTGCCTACTAGGTTCAATATATCGCGTAGAGGTATTCTCATTGACTCCCTTAAGTGCGGTACTTGTGATATGGGTGTGGAGACGGTTAACCACTTATTTTTCTCTTGCACTTTAGTACGTAATCTTGTAGATCTGATTGTTCGCTGGTGGAATGTTACTCGCGTGGATATTGATTCTTATTCTGACTGGGATCTGTGGATACAAAATCTTCGTCTTCCTATCAAGAACAAAAGGATGTTGGAGGGTGTGTTCTATATTATGTGGTGGTATGTGTGGACTTTTCGCAACAAGATGCTCTTTGACGTTAAAAATCCGAGGAAGGCGACCTTGTTCGACGATATTGTGTCTATGTCTTATTTTTGGGTTTATAATAGATGTAATTCCTCGTTTAATATGTCTGACTGGATCAAAAATCCTAGTTTAATTCCTTTGTAATTTGCTAGTTCCTTACTAGCGTTTCATTAATAAAATTGCCGTTAAAAAAAATATATATATAGATAAGTGATAGCTTATAGATCTCATACCTATGGTGTTTTTTAAATGGATCAATTTGTTTATGGAATCTTAAGATGTTTCTTACACACAAAAGCTTAAAAGCAACAAAATGGTTTTTTATAAATATATTGTACACACGGTCGATTCATGGATTAAATTCAATTCACTTGTATAACATAGAAACACTTTAATAAATTGATCAATATCGGGAAAGAACTAATCAAAAAGAAAGATCAGAAACAATTTAATAAATTGATCAATATTAGAAAATAACTAATAAAGAAGTCATTTCTTGGGCCATGTTATTCCTCTTATAAAATCACAAACTTAAAGTTCACCAAGTAACACGGATAACCAACGGGCATTTGGTCCAATGGTATGGAGGTTTTACCCTCCTAGGCAAGGTCTCATGTTCGAGTCTTGTCTAGGGCGATAGGGGTTTCCTCCCGCGTGTGTAAAGGGAAGGGTGCCATTGCCTTCTGGGCTGAACCCAACCTGGTTGTGTGGGCTCGCTACGCCTTCTGAGCTAGGGGCCTTGTAGCCACAAATTGTTGTTCCAAAAAAAACCAAGTAACATTGATAGTGTATCATGAAATGAATAAGAAAGCAAGTCTGACATTAAGTTATCCACATTTTTTAATCACATCCATAAAGCCTTCCAAGAGCTTCTAAGCATTCTGCATACACGAAACGATCAAAAAAACAATCAAATGCATCGAACTAATTAGAGATATATAAATACTTAACTAAAGATTGTCTTAATTATTGGCCATCCATGCTGGCATGAACGCATATGTTCTTTAGTCCCATTGACTTCATTAGTTATTTAAAGCTTTTATTCTTCAAATAATTAGCAATATTTAATTTCAGGTTATGATAACTATCTTTATATAGTCAACTAGCTTCAAGGCCCGTCCGATGAGCGACTAGCTTTAAAAATTATTTAAAATCATAAAGAGGTAGTAAAAGCTTGATATGATATCTGCAGGAATATCAGGGTCCATATCTTTAACTTCTTTTTCCAACTCTACAGGTTTCGTCACATCCACAAATTCCGTAAAACCAACATGATATTATGGAAGATTAAGGTTATACAGACCATGGAGATAGCAGTTGACTACTGCATTCAGGATTGATTATGTATATTATTACTGAACTCCACATCTGTAATATGAACATGATAATCGGTTTATGCCAAACCCTTATAAAAGGTTAGGTATTGAGTAACTTATCACAATACGTACGTGAAACTATATCTATAATCTTTAACTCAAGAGTAAAGTACTTGGTTCTCACACAAGGTTATTATGGTCTCTAACAATTACATTTATAAGGCAACACTTTTTTTTTATAAAATATATAAGGTAAAGTCTTATTTTTATGAAATCAAGTTCCTACGTTTTCACAATTAGACCAATAGTAAGAAAGTAATTTTTATTCCTAGAGATACCTCATGGGCTCTATTAATATCAAAAAACCTGATGCTTGACTCACACTTATCAGTTAGCTAACTTGTTTTTCATGTGTAGTTTTGCTTAAATATGTCTCGTCTATCAACTGTATAAATGCCTTCATATTTCATAAACACATTAAAAGTGAAAATTACATAATTTCCATATCATCATATGCCAAAAGAAAAAAAGAGTTACTGAAAATAAGACCCAACTTGATAGTTTTCACCCGTACTAAAATGTACCCATTTCTACCCACTATGCACTACAACCTTCGCTTCTATGTTCTCACATCTACTAAAAGAAATCTTTGTTTTCAACAATTAAAAAAAAAAACAGCAAAGCTTATTGATCAAATACTAATTGTTTATAAAAACACATACCTGAAAGTATATCTCTAGACCATGCACAAGATCTGTCAACATAAAACCTTTGTAAAGAGCACGGTCAGACAACAATACGCAGGACATAAGAAAGAATAATGATAGGATAACATACAAACCGCCATAAGAATCAATCTTGAATATTAGCTCGTCTAAGGGACATTAAGGGCTTGTAAAGCGGATAAGTTGCTAGCACCTCAGTTTGAGATAATACAATGCTGAAGTTGCTATTGTTTTTCTTAGTTTTAGGCTAAACTTGATGTCATTTATATATACTATGCCATACTATAAAATAACCAACAGGAACATTTAAGGAGAGACTGGTTGTCATAATTTTGTTGTACCATTTTTCTGAATTATGATACATAGTCAAAAACGTATTTATATTACAAAACAATTTTCAGATATAATCATGTGAAGAAAGAAGGTTATATTGAAACAATAAGCAGCAACATAATCACACTAAAATGAGAGCAGCTTTAATATTGAAACAGTAATAGCCTTTTAAGATGTCGAGAGATAAGTGACAATGCCTTTGGTATTGTTCTTCTTCAGGTTATTATAGGAATAAAACTAATAAGTGACGGCTAATCAAAGGATGAAGATACCTAATAATAAGTAACAAATATTAGCAGTTTTCTCATTATATATACAGGGTGAATCTCCATCTTCAAAGCTAAGCAAACAAATTTGTTAAAGGCTTGTTTTTTTGGTAAAAACTTCGATCATGACAAACTCAAAGATCTCAAGTACGACAACAACAGTATAATGAACAACAATTTACAGTCACTCAGTACTCTATATTGGACCTCTCTTGCAATATATATTTACTAAACACCTTACATTCCATTTATACAATCATAGCCTTCTTGGAATTACATACACGGGGATCATTTCATGTCTTAATGGCATTGCTACATACATTCCAACAATATCATGTCTAGCTCTTTCAAATAAATGAGGATGTTACTAAGTAAAATATATACTAATCTTTACTGTTAAGAGTTTACTCGTTCATAGTGAAGTAGATTATTTAGCGCAACTTGATTTTGGCAAAATACTTATCAAAGTAACAAATAACATTAAAGCCGTAAGTCTTAAGTAAACTGTTTTTAAAGATACGCATTAGACACATAATCTATATCATGTGCCACTGAATTTAGTTGTAACAAAGTTTTTTTTTTTGAAAAGTGTTGCTATGTTGGAAGTGTTACAGTGAATCTTGGAGGGAAACTTGAAGGGAAAAAATGGGAGGGAAAAACATATTATAATTACTGACGTGAAAAATAACACATTGGCGTGGCTAGTTGAAAAGTCAACACGACCGGTTTGACCGGTAACAAATGGAAAAATACCGGCTATTAGTGGGTTTGGTGGTTAATAACGGTATTTTACTTAGTACATTGTTCATAATGAAATACTGAATATAGTAAATTGTTCGTTTAGGTTTTATATTTCAACGAATGAGAATAGACTTAAATAGGTAGGTATGATATTCAATTGGTGATACAATTTAGGGGTGTAGATCGGTTCGGTTATCGGGTTGTTCGGTTAATTTAGTTCGGTTATCGGGTTGTTTGGTTAATTTGGTTAATTTTTTTTTGAGTCAACCCGAAAACTGAACCGAACCGAACTAGAATTCAACCGAAAACAGAATTTGAATTCGGTTCGGTTATCGGGTTGACCCGAATAACCCGAACAACCCGAATTTCACTATCTATTTAAAAAAATAAAAAAAGATTTACATAGATATTTAACAAAAAAAAATTATTTTAAGCATAAAAAATATTTTTTATATTATGATAAAATTTTAATGATATTTTTATATATATAATATATAAAAAATATATATATTTATATGATTTCAGTTTTCGGTTCGGTTTTCGGTTCCGATTATATCCAACCCGAAAACCGAATTAGTAGTTCGGTTCGATTCGGTTTTGGCAAATTTGGTTCGGTTACTAGTTCGGTTCGGTTGTTTTATGTTCAGTTCGGTTTCGATTTTCGGTTTTTTCTTCTGCTCACCTAAACTAAACACGTATTTTGAAGCCCACGGGCTACAACTAGATAAGTGTGTTGGCAAGTATTGATTTGCTAAACTTTAAGTACAGTATGGGCAAGCCCATAAAATTGCAGCAGCCCAATCCAAATACTTTTAGTAACACTATTAACTTGTGATAAGACTGGATAACATTTTTTTTGTATGCGCGAATTTGAACGGATAGAATAAAACATCCATTTCAACCATTTTCATAATAATGGCCGGCATTCTTGCTCCTCTTGGTATCTCCACCACCACCACCTTCTTAAATATCAACCGTTTTAACAGAATTTCAACCACCACTTTCAGAAGAGTTACCAGAATTCAATGCATAGGATGGGTAACTTTTCATTTTTTACTAGCACGTACTAGTATGCAGGCCGTCTTTGAAGGTGTGTGGGTTGGGCGACCGCACATGGCCTCAAATATTTTAGAGCCCCCAAAATTTGTCCTTTTAACAGTATGTTAAAGGTTTAGAAAAACTAATTTGCATTATATCTTATAAACAATACGGAGTAACATTTTATATGTAATATTTTTCTCGAAACGTCTCATTATGTAATATCGTCCCTAAAAAATTTCAGAAATTTAGAGACGGCCCTGTTAGTATGTAGTAAATGTTTTTTATTCTTCTTACGTTATGTTATGTGATTTGTGTGAAGGAAGGATCCTGAGGGAATACTGGGCCCACCTAGCACTGGTCACTTAGCTAGACGTGAGTTCCAGAGAAGACTTGAACATGACGCTGAGGCTCGCGAAGATTATCAGCGTCAACTCCTTGAAGAAAAAGAACGCCGTCGCAAGTTGCGCGAGGTTCATTTCTTTATTTAAACCTCCTAACAACGTTATAGTAGTTTAACATGTTAGATATTACCCCTAACTGAAAGAGAACATTAATGTTTGATCAAAGGTAGAGTTGTCATTGTGCTATTTTCATAAAATGTGTGTTTAGGAATTCAAAAGTTATTATGTATGTAACAACATTATAAAGTGCATTGAGTTATTATTCACATTATTAGTATTTATAATTTGGTTAAAGGCAGAGTTGTCATTCTGCTAAGTAAACATGGTAATCGTTGCACTTTTCTTAAACGACGTGGTTTGGTTTGGGGAACAATCTTTTGGGTTGGGGGGAGTGTAAAGACGGAAATGGGTGAAAAGTGATAAAATTGGGACTTTATGTGATAAGGAGACGACGGGTGTCTACATGATTGGTATGTATATTTGTGTAACTGTTGGTTTTATGTGTGTATAATGTAGTCTAGGCGTGTTCCGGAAAATAATTCACAATTGGTTGAGTATTTTCTTGATACCGAAGCTCAGGAGCTTGAATTAGAGATTGCTAGAATGAGATATAAGTAAGCACTTCTTTCCATTTCATTTCACTACTTGTTTATGATGTCACACTTGAATCATATTGACATCGATATTTTCAGGTTAACTGATGAGTTTTTCAATCACTTAAAGTTTGAACTGGGACAGCTTCGGTTTGCTGTTCAAAAGACCGAGGTTTGTTTTCTATTTCTATTATATGCTTAAATTAGATTTGTCCCATATCTGAATATGTTTTTCATCATCATGTGAGTACTAATGATCACCGTAGGATAGGGGGGGGCGGAGGGGGGAATATGGAAGAAGAGTTATGAGTTTCTTTGGATTTTTTTTTTTTGGTTTTTTTTTGGTGTGTTTGTTTTTTTGGACTGATCTTGGATGACTTTTTTGTTGTTTGGTCTTTTTGTTTTTTTTGGAAGGTCTCTTTTTTTTTATAGTTTGTGGTATTTTTTTTTTTGGATTTTTTTGATATTTTTTGGTTTGGACTTTTTTTTGGTTTTTTTTTTGTTTTGTTTTTGTTTTGTGGTTTTTTTTTGGCTTTGGTTTTGGTTTTTTTTGGTATTTTTTTTTTTTTTTGGATGTTTTGGTGGATTTTTCTTTTTGATTTTTTGTTTTTAGGGATTTCATTTTTTTCTTTTTTTCTTGTTTATGATGTCACACTTGAATCATATTGACATCGATATTTTCAGGTTAACTGATGAGTTTTTCAATCACTTAAAGTTTGAACTGGGACAGCTTCGGTTTGCTGTTCAAAAGACCGAGGTTTGTTTTCTATTTCTATTATATGCTTAAATTAGATTTGTCCCATATCTGAATATGTTTTTCATCATCATGTGAGTACTAATGATCACCGTAGGATATGGAAGAAAGAGTTATTGAGTTGGAAGCACTACAAAAAGCTCTTCTGGAAGGAATACGTTAGTAGCTATACCATGATACGAGTATCTCTGAAGTTCCATTAGACATTGTTTTTTTTAGCCCGTAAAAGATCTGTATTGTTTATCTTTTGCAGAAGCGTATGATAAATTGCAAGCTAACATAGTGAAGGCGCGAGATAACCTAAACAAAATATTTACATCAAAGGATGTCAAAGCAACTGTATGTGACTCACAAACATTGGAATCTGCCTATTTCGCTTAAAGTAATCCGTTTAATTGAAACTTAAAGAATATTGTTGTCTTACATAGTTACTGGATATGGTGGAGAAGAACGAGATCAATAGACCTTTATTGGCACTTCTTGATGAAAACATAGCAAGTGCTCGCAGGAGTAATCAGGTAAATAATTGAATAGAACTAAACAATCTGAAGTAGAATATGTTTAATACATAATCATTGAATTTCACATGTATATTGAGCAATTTGTTCGTGTTATATACAAAGTCTAACCTTTATTAAGTATACTTAGTTACTACCAGTAATAGTAAATGCTGTTTTTTTTTCCATTATGCAGACAGAAGCAGCAGACTACATGGAAAAGGTTCGTGGGGCTGTTCGCAAGTACTATACTGT
>BQNB010149747.1:2029-16131 GCA_026074375.1 Tanacetum coccineum
CACAATGGTTGTGAGCGAATACCCTCGGGTATTAGCCATCTTAATGAAACTCCAATGTTTGGTTTGTTTTAAAATTGATTTCTTAATTTATCGTTGATTATTTAATTATGTTTATCACCTCGTACTTGTTTATGTGTTTGAATATGCGACCTATCATTCAACTGGATCTAGTGATACAGAGCAAGTAATCTAGATACCGGGATAGCTCGCCATATTGTGTTTCATATTACTGGACCAATAGGATCACAAATAACATTGGTCTTTGTCTTTGAATTATGAGCTTAGTTAGACCGGTAGGTGACCCGTTTATGTTTCAGCAATCATGCTCCTAATTAACTGATAAAGATTTAAATAGTGGACTACCAGTATATGAAACTCCGTCAAACAATAAGTGGGTAAAGTCCCGTTAGGCTAGGGTTTTAACAGGATCACCACTGCTTTGATTCCCTAAGATAAATTATAATTACACTAACGGATGCTTTATGCGGATGCGTTAATTGTGATAGGATTATCGTGTCTAGGTCTTAGGATGATGTTCCGCCTAAGTCTTAAGAATGATATGCCGCTTCGAGATAAGTAAATCATTGCACTAAAACAAACAAACCAGCATTGAACTGGATTTAATATGGCTAATACAGTTTTTTATCATTTGCCTTGTACCGCTTTTCTATCTTCTAATTTTCTTCTTTTATGTTTATTGTCTATTGAATTGATATTTGTTTCCACCAAACCTGTGCCAGTCTCTCAGGCTGAAAAACCCCATATCATTAGACAACGTATATAGCATAGGCTTAACCAGTAAATAGACTAATTAAAATATTAATAGAATATAGGATTAATGTTCCACTCTTAGTGTTCAACACCCTACTTACCGTAAACTCCATCTTGACCGGGTACACTACTCGTGAAAGTGTTGTTTTAGGTTTGTCGGCTAAATATAAATTTAAAACTTGATAATCAAATAATTAACCCTACACGACAGCACATCATTGGTATATATTCTAGTGAGAGAAACTAGAGAGAGAAAGAGAATAAGTATGGTTTGGTGTGTGTATAACCTGGTGGATCATTTGGGGCATACCACTTCTATTTATACTAGTTGGGCTTCACTTGACGACAAGAGAATTGTCGTCCTGGTCTGTCCTTTTGTCACCATGTGTTATTGTAGTCCTGTTCTGTCCTTTTGTCACCACGTGTTATTGTACTAGTCTGACTAACACTGATGCTACTAACTTCGGACCTGAACCGTCCTTTGATCGTCCAGCTATCTTCAAAGTACCGTTCCGTCATCGGGTGCTTATATCACAAGTCTCTTCAAAGGAGTAAGTTTAATTATAACTGCCTCCTTCGGATCGCCTGGACCTAAGGTGTGCTCCAGAGGTCTGCTCTATAGGTCTGCTCTGGATGTTTGCTCCAACCTCGCATGATTTGCCCAGTCTATCTTTGGGATTAAGAGTAGTTGATTGTCATTATCTCCTTCTGATTAGCTGGATGAGATATACCTCATCACATAGAAAATAAACATTTACCCCGGCATATGGATGATGACAGATGGAAACATCTGAACCAACCCAAAACAATATCGTCAGGCTAAACATAAGGCGTTTGGGGAATAAACCAATGCTAAAGTGCTAAACATAAATGTTTGAACATTACAAGTGGGCCGATGCAACAACGAACAACGTATGAAACCATAATCTACATTACATTTGAAACTGAAGTACATATTACAAGTCTAAAACAGCCGAACATGACCGGCAGTTACATGGAAGAAAAGTTACAAACCTGACGAGCTAGTAACTAGGCAAGTTCAAGGGCCAAGTGTGACAATTCAGTCTCTGCTTGGAAAAAAGCAATGTTAGGCACATTGAACCTATGGAGGATTGACCAGCTATACTAAAGGTCTCAGGGGGAAGCCATTCGGTTTAGGACTAGTGGCATGACTTAGGATCTGTTGGATAGACAACCATAGATCTACAGTCAGTTTTCCCTAAGCTCGAAGCAACAAGTGTTCTCTGGCATATCACGTGCCCCTCCCCTAATAGAAAATAGACTTATAAAAAAATGGTGAAAGGAAAAGACTATAAAATCTAAACCCTATAAGGGGTAGCAACAACCTCTTCATCAACAACAGAAGAAGGAATAGAACAATCACCTTTCTCTCTAGTAGAAAGGGCCACAACAACATCACTAGGACTAGAGGAAATACGCTTCGATCCTTCCACAGTCAACTCAGTAGCATCATCAACAACATAAGAAGCACCCTTCACAAACATACTACTATGCTTGGCATTAGCAGCACCACCTGTCATCTTATGGTCTGACCCATCAACCATCACATTCACCCACTCCTTGTTTGGCTCCAAAGCAGCGGTAGAGGAAGTAGGAACGGTATTAAAGAGCAACTCTAAGGATGTGGAAGCAAGTGTCATAGTCAACTCCTTTGCAACAGGAGGAGAAACATAAGCATCCCTTGAAGCGGGGACATTGGTCGGACCAATTTTTTAGGCTCAAGCTAAAGGATGACATATAAAAGTTGTTGAGGTGTCATTTTATACACTATTTCGGGGTCATTTAACCCTCTAAATCATGCAAATATGCCCAGATTATGTGCTTAATCGTTTGTTTTCAAGTTTTTAGCACTTGGATGACATATGGAGGAAATACACGTGACTTGGGCTCATTTGGAGAAGAAACGGACAAGACTACGACTCTACACCAAATCCTTGAAGAAGTTGTGCATACAGAGTGTGAAGAAGGCTTCACGAATTTCAAGCGATGGCGTCGGGACGTTTGAAGTGACGGCATCATAGATCTGGTGATGGCGTTAAACGTGGCCGACCTAAAGAAACCCTAGAAGTTTTTGTGTCACGAGATTGAGAAGATCATTTCACTTGCGAGCGAAGTACCAGATATTGTTTTGATCATAACTCCTTCATATGAACTCTGATTTTGACGATTCAATAGCCCACGCGATCGCAGCGAGAAAATCTACAACTTCACGAAAAATGACTGTGCGATGGCATCGGGGTTTTTGGCGACGGCGTCGGGATTGCCGACCTAGGGTTCTCCTATAAATATAGCCTCATAATTTCATTTTTATCAAGCCTCCAACCATAAGTCCGATTATAGGGTTTGGGTAGGTGTTTTTCCAGCAAGATAGAAGACCTAACTCATTCCATAAATATCTTGTAATGGTTTGATTATCACTTATATATTAATTCGTGTCTTCAATTCCTTTTATTGATTGTGATTTGAGTATGCTTGGATAATTCATGTAATATTTATTTGGGTATGCATGAAGCTTGTCATTAGTTGGTTAGATCTTGTTGTTTGTGATAGATTGGTATGTGCTATTTTACACATACTTTTTACCATGAAAAACGAGCCCAAATAACCAAAAACGTGTAAAAAATACAATGTATATGCTTGTTTTTGTGTTTGTGTATGTGCAGTACCGGATATTAAGAACAGGACAAAACTAAACCTTAATCATAAACCCTAATTTATCCCTAATCCTAACCCTAATACACATTTTAAAAACCAAAAACCCTAACCTGAAATGAAATAAACCCGACACCCCTTTTCTTGCATTTTAAACCCAAGTTACTAACCAAACACGTCCATGACATCACCCTTATGTCACCAAGCAGCTTACAAGCACCTTTATCACCACCCTTAAGCTCCAAGGCTTCTAGACACCTCCTTGTCACCTCATTGTAGCCAAAAACCCTCATACACCTTCCATCTTGCAAATCTACACTTCTAGCTCACAACACTCACCCTATAGACTCCATTAGTCATCTATCTACAGCTCTTGACACCTTTAATAGCTAAAACTTGGGCACCAAGGGTGTTTCAACCCTATAAATAGCCGAATCCATGCAAACCATTCAAACACACCTCAAAACTCATCACGTACAACAATGGAGTATTAACTCAGACCAAGAAGGATCAAGTGAAGTCCCTAAGCTCATAATAGAAGCCAAGAATCAAGAAAATGAAGCCCTTGAAGTCGTTACTAGGCGTACGAACCTGAAAACCCCATTTCGACTCATTTCTAGCTCAAGTAAGCTTAGTTCTTGTTTAATAAGCTTATAATCTGTATTAGAATGTTCATAATACTCCTAAGATCATATATGAACTCTTGTTTGAAGCTTT
Source organism: Tanacetum coccineum (assembly GCA_026074375.1). Classification (NCBI taxonomy): domain Eukaryota; kingdom Viridiplantae; phylum Streptophyta; class Magnoliopsida; order Asterales; family Asteraceae; genus Tanacetum; species Tanacetum coccineum. The sequence continues at coordinate 6,191 of BQNB010149747.1, forward strand.
GAATCCTCAAACCTATGTGTTTTTGAATAAAACCCTAAAAATGACCCGTTTTGATTTTCTAGTTAACGAATACTTTTCAAAACTTTTTGAGTTATGTTAGAACATCTTATTTAGCTATTTTAATAAGCTATAACCTGCAAATATCATTTGGAACCTTAAAATAAGCTTGCATGGCTTTTTGAATATGTTTTGCAAATATTTCCATGCATATGGGTATATATCGTAACATTCTAAAATTTATAACAAAAGGGGCTGAAATGTCAATTAATCTAAGTTATAACTATAAGGACCTATTTATACCAAGTTTCAAAGTAAAGTTTTAAATAATAAACTTTATATATAAAAGGACTAAAAATTGTAAAATTTATAAACCAAGGGTATAATATGCCATTTTTGAAAACTAGAAAAATATAAAATATAATAATTTTAATATAAAATAATAAAAAAATATAGTAATATTAATAAAACTCGATTTTTATATAAAACCCGACATATTTATCAGTTATTTAATCATAAATCGACGCATTATTTCGTTATATATTTATGCATAATTTAATCATGAACTAACTTTTGAAAGAAACTTAAAAATCTATTGTATCACATTACTACAGAGGAAATTTCATATGAAGGGTTCATTTGATTTTTCATTTTGACGAGTTTTTCTGGGATTACGATTTTAAGAGTGGCCATGACTTCTCAAACATACTACATGTCCTTCTGGATTATGAAGCCCGAACAGCGATACAATATTTTCATAATTTAATAAATCAAAGATATACGTTAAACTTTATGAAGTTTTGAAACATAAACTATCACACTAAGACTTGACATATCACCCCAGGTTGCGTGACGAAGCCGTTACTTTCACTTGATATACTTTTTTGCCATCAATCAGATTTCTTTCCCTTTACTGTTAAGGTGAGTTCATCAGCCTCACTTTTAAATCCTGTCTATTTCATAAACCCGTGAGGGGGGATACATGCTTAAACTATGATAAAAGTGTTTTTCTAAATGTATGGCTATCCTGATATATATTACATCTGTTTTCTAAGTCCCTTTATGCCAAATACCCCCACTCAACATGGACCATTAATTCACTTGCGAGTGAAGTGTAAGGCGAATATTGTTGAAAAAAAAGGCCTATTGGGATTGACGAATCCCGTTTGTGTTAGCCGGATAGGTAACCAAACACACTATATTTGAAACTCATAGGTATAAATGGCAAGTTACCAACTGACGGGGCATAATTATCTTTATATATCTTCATTATTGATATATACACTAGTCAGTTTGAGTGTCATGAGCTTAGACACAATAATATTGTTTTCCATAATAATTGTACTCATTGCAATTATTACACTTATGGGTGTATAACAACGTAACCCACTCTTATGATGACTTGTATTCACACTATTTATTACATACGAACCTAGAATTTCACTCACCATAGTGTTGACCCTTTTTTAGAGCGTGTTTATCTCAGGTAACTAAACAACTTATATGGCACGAGTGGCCATACCTTGAAGATGGCTAAACTGTTAACAATTCAAACAAGTAAGTTTTTCATGTAGGATTTTGGACCTCTGTTTGTAAAAACTCTGATGAAATAATGAATGATAACTTATCTTTTAAAAATCGTACGTCAGATTTGTATGGACAGAGGTACGGCTTCTAGAGGGATATGTTATGCTGGTGTCGGTATGAGTTATGGCACGGTGGTTGGTGACGTGGAAGTGGAACGGATGAATCCCCCAGAGAGGGAACAGTGAACCTCCCTGTTAGGGGGGGTGCCACTATACATCTCCTGATTTGTATAGATTGTATCAAGAGCCACGGTTTATAGAGTCAAGGTGAGAACCTTAACATAACTACTTTTCTTTTTCCATCACTCTTAGTGTTCGACACCCTACTTACCGCGAACTCCATCTTGACCGGGTACATTGCTCGTTAAAGTGTTGTTTTAGATTTGTCGGCTAAATATAAATTTAAAACTTGATAATCAAATAATTGACCCTACACGACAGCACATCCGGTTTTTGGCGCCATTGCCAAGGAGTGAATTAATTAAACATTATTCTTATTAGTATTTCTAACCATTAATTAATGTAGTTTAGTGTAATCTAATTATTTCATTTTGTTTGTATTTATTCTCATTGTGTGTTTAAATTGTGTGTTTAAATTCCAGCATTTAATTATTTTTAAATAGTATTCTATTCTGACTGATCACCTGATACGCCGTATCCACCAGTTGGATACGACGTATCAAACCTTCTACCCATAACAACGTATTGAATTCTACAGTCTAAAGAGCATATCTATTTTTCCAAAGCAATACGGCGTATTCTGAGAACTTAATACGGCGTAATGACATTCAACTGACCTATACGGCGTATTCACATTAATTGGATACGGCGTATATGTTAATTGATACAATAGCAATACGATCTTCTATATCCTACTAACAATTTCCTCCATTTTTGAGAAAGTGGTGATTGCTTGTTGCAACTCAGGATGGTACCAAGCTATGATGACGCAAGGAATGGGAATGCAAAGCATAATAACTCACGGATGATCACAACTTCCGAACTAAAAATTAGTGATGAATTCCTGAAAATATTGCAGGACAACGCCTTCAATAGCATGGATGGAAGGGACGTTACCGATCACATTGCAAAGGTGCTCGAAATAACTAAATGGATTAAGATGCCTAATGTGGAAAAGAATGAACTACGATTACACGTCTTCTCAAAATCACTCAGTGGAGATGCCAAGACATGGTGGAACAATGAAATAAATGAAAAAACTATTACCTAGAGTGAACTGAAAGATAAATTTTTTCATAAATATTACCCATTGTCCCATACTTGTAATAGCAAAATCCCTGATGACCTGGATAACGGTACGGATTACTTTGAATTTATATATTGGCTGGCATCAAAGTATGACAACTATTGGGAGATCGACAAAAATACCAAAATTAGGCTATGGGAATTTTATGTGAATGAACGTACTAAAGGAGCGATTGGTGACCTCGACAAATACAAAGAACCATGCAAAAAGACATGTTCGGATACATTCTATAAACCCTATTTAGACACACGGGAAGCAAAAGACATTTACAAAGTCATTAATAGGGAATATTCCCCGATACCAATCCCCGCTTGTTGCGATATCGACAACCTAGACGAAAATTCGATAGGCAATGATGAAGAATTCATTACTGTAGGTCCAAGCAAAGTTAGCACTGTAGAAAGAACTCCTGGCAGCATGTCTTGCATCTACCACAAACTCTTCAACATAAAAGATCACAGATGGACGGTAACACGTACCATATGAATGAAAATGAAGAGAAGGAAAAAGGTCGAACTTAAAGACCAGCTGAAACAAAAGTGCTTCCCGGGAGACAACCAAGTCATTTTTATTGTTTTTCACATTTTAATTGTTTGTTGCATGATTTTGTCTTCCCAGACACTCTATGCGGCGTATCGAAACCCTCTGGATACCACGTATAGACGTGTCTGGACGTTATCAGTTTTAAAAACTTAGTATTTAATTTCTAGTATTTAATTGTTTTTACAGGAACCATACGGCGTATCCTAAGGTTTGGGATACGGCGTATTGATCCCTGTACAGTTGTATGTTTAATTGTTTTCTTGTACCATTGTAGCGAGATAAAAATTGCACTTATCTTTTAATCTTTTATGCAGGACCTTGCTGAAACTATGATATAGTATATTTTAAAAAAGACATGTGTTGAACCTATTCAGGCATTCTGAGGCCCTAGTCAACACACCTTTTTGCTCAAGGACTCATCCTGGAGAATTATCATGAGCAAAACATCGGGGAGTTTTCCGTTCTAATTCTATTTCCCTTATTATTTAATTATTTTATCTAACAACGAGGACGTTGTATAATTTAAGTGGGGGGTGGAGAATTAGAACGTACTTGTCTTCCTTTTTACAAAATAACATGCTACGAGCTTAAAAGTGCTTAAAAATAGACCAAATTTAAAAATTTTCAGCATGAATTTTGTAAAAATCACTAGTTACATTACCTAGCGCACAATAACCTTTGATACGTATTATGAGAATTAAGCCTATTCCGTTTCCAACTCTTAACTAAAAATTTCACAAATATTATGAGTGTGTCGATGATGTGGTGGACTTTAGAACTTGGCCTAGTATATCACTCGAGACCGCAATGATTAGTACTATAGATTTAGATGGAAGAACATGTTCAACTGATAAATTTCTAGGATAAAACCAAATAGCCTACATGTTGTAAAATTAACTAACTACCGTGGTTAGTTAAATCCCGTGTAACCCTTGATTACTCTCATTTTTAAAGTAAAATCCCCTAGAACAACCTATTGAGGCCCATTTCCTTTCCTTTTTCCCTACCGAACCATATTATATGTTCCGTTTACAAACACACCTTTTCACCTTAGCCTACTGTGTAGATTAAGCCTATTTTAATCAATGTTGCTAGTTGCTTTCGTGTAAAGTTTTGTATTTCCTGTGTCAAAGTGAAATTTTTCTATATCCTGTAATGGTCGGGAAATTGCACAATGCAATGGGAAAAATATGTAGATCGTAAGTTTCGCTACTTTCACGATTATGAATCATGTCCGAAAAAGGGAAATCTACTTAAGGGGAAGTTTGTTTCATTCAGGGAGATGATTACATCTCAACTTCAGGGGCAGCTTTTGCTTTATGATGAAGTTTGTACATGACTTTGTTTGTTTTGTCATCCTCAAATAGGGGAAGATTATTAGGATTCTAGATTTGATGAGACAAACTAAATAAACGAATGAAACATAAGGACTAAATCTAGCAGATTGGAATTCTACAAGCTGGTGGAGAATTAGGGAAGATTTGATCAAAGATATCAAAAGATGAAGATCTCCTTAAGAAGATAAAGATAACAGAAGATATTTCTTAATGTTTAAAAGATTTACTTGTTTATATCTTTATGTTAACTTCCTTTGTAAGTCATGATCTCTCTATATAAAGAGATCATAGACACATAGTTTTATGTTCACAAAAAAATGTGTGTGTGTATCTCAAGGGAGATGTAGATGTCTATAGTGGTGATGTAGCCTTAATGTAATCAAGGTTTTCCTTGATCCCTATTACTGTTAAAGATAGGTAATTGTATTATTCTGATCAAATAATATTGAGGCTTGGTGGAAACGTATGGAAATAAAACCTTGCTTGAATAACATTGAATCATGTTCATAATATTCTGTTGCATTGTATCTATATTGTTTGTTATTTTTGTTAATCCTAGATATAAATATCTAACCAATCTGAGCTATAAACGATCTCCACAATTGGTATCAGAGCCTGGTGGCTCCTGATCTAGGATCTACAAGGTGTTTTGGTGTCGCATCTATGAAGGAAAAGAGGTATGAATTTTCTGTCTTGGTTATCATGTCAAATCTGGTGATATTAGGATTTTTCAGCAACCCTAATTTGATATAACAGGAAGTTTGTTTAAAATTGTTTTTGATTGGTTTGTGACAACAAGATGGTTGCTGATTGGTTACATAATTCAAGCGTTCTTTGGAACTTATTCTATGAAAAGAATCATTAGCAGTTGGTGAGAATGATGAATTAGTGACAGTTTAGTGACAAAAAAAGTGTCGCTAAAAGGTGTCGTCTGGATACTTAAAAAAAGGGTATCCTTGGTATTGTTAATATTGTTGCTGCTGTCGTTCATATCTTCTTTTGAGCTTACAACTGCTAAGGCTTGATAGCAGTATGGTGCGAATACAAGACATACGCTTTAAGGATTTTCAAGAAGAAGTTAAGGTTCGTTTGCATACACGACTAAACCTTAATTCAGTTTTAAGGGTTTACAAAACCCTAATAAGGGTCTGAATCATTCAACAGGACGCAAAGTATTAAAGGAGCCTAGAAAGGTATGGCGTGTTGGGTGTTAATAACATCAAGCTAAAAGCAGGTATGTTGTAATTTACAGTTATGGGATCTTGTTTGTTCCATAAAAGGTTTAATACTGCTAGACACTGCTTTTGTACTTCTAATGCCTTCTTTATGATGCAGGGTTTGTGGTTAGTGTGTTTGTACTGCAGTAGTGGTATATGGAATTAATATGCTAGTTTGCTTTATGATGATTTATGTTAATACGCTAGCTTTCATAGGACGATACTACAGCTGTGAGAACATCTTGTTAATACTGCCAGCTTTGGGTTTTATGGTACAGGCCATGAAGTGACTTGAAAAGGAATGTTTGATTGAGTCAATGGACGAATATTATGGTATATGGTAGTTTGGGAAAACGAAGTTTGAAAATTCATTTATACTGCCATGTATCTTTTTGATGTTACTGATTTATGTTTGTTAGTACTGTCTTCATACATTAATACTGCCAGTTGTATGTTTATACATCCAAAAGGAGATTAGTACTGCTAGTATCAGAAGGACAGTAGTAACCAAAGTTAATACTGCTAGCCTCATCTTTGAAGGTTAGTGTTTGATACTCTTAAAATTAGTTAGTTGCTGTTTATGTAAGTTAGTGCTGCCAGTGAAGTTAATAATGAAAGTAATGGTTAATGTGTTAGTTGTATACTATAGTGCTGCTAATATGATTTAATACTGCTAGTGTATTTATAATGTTGAGTATTAATTTCTACTGCTGGGGTTATCAATGTTAGCAGTTACTGCTGTGGACTTAAACCAAGGTTTGTGTGTTGCCGTTATGTTCTAATAACTGCCATAGGAGATGTTTTTCCTACTGTCTGTGTTACTACTGATTGGTTTAAGGGGAAGCTAATAGGTTATGATTTTAAATGTTCTTAAAAAGTTTTAAAGGCTCGTATTTATTGGATTAATTGGTTACGAAGAAGATTTTTATTTCCTATTTGAAGTTGAAGTGCGAGTTATGGATGCGTTTGTTCTTATTCATATCTTAAAGTAGGTGTTACACTTGAAGATAACTTCGTTCGTGCTTGGAAACGATGTGACGAAGTATTGTTAAATTCTAGAAAAGGTTGTGTGATTTTTTCCTTCTGGTGTCATGCTCACATTTGCTATTACTTAGTATGTGTCTCATAGAAGATGAGGATTCTTGTCAAGAGGTTGCGATCTACTTATATTTCACAGATTTATTTATAAGTTCGACATCACGTGGATAGTACAAGATATAAGACACAGGTTTGGGTTATTCTATTGAAGCATAAATTTGTAGATACTTAGTTTTTCTTTATTAGTAATCATTACATAGAGCTACAGAAATTGAAGATCAAGAAAATGGTTAAATATGGGTTTTTGAGGATAGCTTATGGTTAAAATGTTTTAACATGATTGTACATGTGGTGAGTTTTTACTACTGCTCGTATTATTACTACTGCCTAGTGTGAGTTGATAATACTCAAGTCATTTTTTCTTATTTGTGTTAATGGTGGGTAATTTGAGAAGTTAGAAGGCTTGGATTAGAAGTGTGATATTGGTTTGTAGTGGTCAAGATCAAAGTTGCTTATATTCATATGTCCCCTATTGGATTGTGACAAAAAGGGGAAGAAGATGTTAACAGGTACAATTGTCAACTTGTAGATCCTTGGTGTAGCATTGTACAAAGGAAAACTACTTAAGGGGAAGTTTTGTTTCATTCAGGGAGATGATTACATCTTCACTGAATGGGTAGCTTTGCTTTTGATGAAGTTGTACAGACTTTGTTTGTGTGTGTCATCTTCAAAAATAGGGGGAAGATTGTTGGGATTAAGATTGATGAGTACAAATAATAAATAAAGAGAATGTACCATAAGGACTAATCTAGCAGATTGGTATTCGACAAGCGGTGGAGAATTTTTTGGAAGATTTGATCAAAAGCTATCAACAAGATGAAGATTCCTTAAGAGATAAGTAACATAAGATATTTCTTAATGTTTAAAAGATTTACTTTTTTATATCTTTATGTTAATCTTTCCTCTTTGTAAGTAATGATCTCTCTATATTAGAGATCATTGACACATTTAGTTTTGTGTACATAGAAAAATCGTGTGTGTGTTTCAAAGGGAGATGTAGACGTTTCTATAGTAGTGATGTTGCATCAAAGGTATCAAGGTTTTCCTTGATCCTGGTTTAATATTGAGATAGGTAAATGTATGTTTGATCAAAAATAATATTGAGGTTGGTGGAAACATTAATGATAAAACCTTGTTTGATATATAATGTTCTTCTACTTATTATGCTGCATATTTATTATTATATGTAAAAACAATATCCTAGATGGTCTTTTAAAATAATTTCACAGGAAGGATCAACTTCGAAGGGTCGTTATATTCGTTGATACGTTCCAAAAATCAACGATTAAAGTTTGTAACCAGTGGCCGATTACCACTTGATTATGTAAAAGTATGTAAAGAGCGGGGGAGTAAGGAAGTTGACGTTATGGGAACGCCAATTAGGTGTCTTTGTCTTTCTGTGATGATGCGTCTATCTACATATGTTTCGAGTCTTTGTCATGGAGCGGCTCAGAGGAACATTTATCGCAACCGTACCTATATCTTGTTGGTTAATATATTTGTTTAGTAAATTTTGTTTAACATCCATTTTACTTCCTTTCTGAACTAACCTAGTGTTACTCGAAGAGGAATTGTTCGAGCATGATATCTATTCGTCGTTACGGCCATGTATGCTATGTATCAGCTGCCCTCGTTGGATTGACGACTTTCGGTGAAATTTAGATACTCCTTACACTATCATCATTCATTCCATCTTAACCGCTGGTTAAACACGAACACGGATGTGATCGGATTGTACATGTCTATTCCGTCGTTACGGCCGTGTATGTACGATACAACTGTCTTGTTGGTGTGGTACTTATGGTGAAATATTGTTGAATGATCAACCCTAAGCCTTCTTAACCCAATTAGTTTTTGACTGGTTTCTTTAGCATTTTGCGATGGAGATGTGAATCCTTGTCAGCCAATGATACGAAGTAATCACGGATAAAGCAATTGAGCATCAAATCAAATGTTGACACCCTAGATTAGTCGAAGTGGATCTATGTGTTTTCATGTCCATATATCATAAGGATCATAGTTCTGTACAGGTATTTAGGGTCTAACAGATGCTTCTACACGGAAAGAATCCTCATTCGGTTGGGGCAAATTTTCATTAAACTTAAATTTTTTTCTAAAGGTTCTACTGAGGACAAGTAGGATTCAAGTGGTTTGGTGAAAGTTAGAAACTCCCTACCCTATATCATTCTTCATCCTAACCGCTAATTAAACACGAACACGGATGTGATCGGATTGTACATGTCTATTCCGTTGTTACGGCCGTGTATGTACGATACAACTGCCTTGTTGGTGTGGTACTTATGGTAAAAGGCGCATAATTAGGAGCTAAACCAAAGATATTTGAAGAATGCTGATTTCTGACCAATACGCCGTATCCAACAAAAGAGATATGGCGTATCAGCCCCTGACATCACAAGAAAACGTGTTTGACCAATTCCCAATACGGCGTATCCCTCCTGTCTACATACGCCGTATCCATGAAGATAACTATTCAAATATATAGTAAATCAAGTAAATTGGGAATGATATCTCTGATTGATTATGAATGTAGCGCGCACTCCGAGGAATCTAGCCTAATACATCGTATCGACCTTGCCAGATATGGCGTATCGAGTCTTTTTCAGACACTATAAATAGAAGACTCAAAAATGAGTTTTCAGTGTGCAATATTATATTCTTTATAACATACTCATTAATGACAAATTTTAGAAGAGAAGACCAGCCACAAAGGTCAAGCATTGATCACGAATCCTTAGAAGACATCATGTAATTTTTACTCTCTTAATCGTTCGATTTTCATTATTTGATTACGCTTTTATAATTACAATGGTTGTGGGCTAATACCCTCGGGTATTACCCATCTTAATGAAAGTTCAATGTTTGGTTTGTTTTAAAA
>BQNB010149749.1:0-16130 GCA_026074375.1 Tanacetum coccineum
AGCAAAGTGTGGTTGATAGGTAACTGGTGAAACATGTGTGGATGGTGGAGTGGTAGATGATTGTGAGGAGTACTGCTGAGGTGAAATGTTGGACATCAAGGCGAGAGGATCAATTGTGTGTTGAGTAAATCGTTCCAACATCATTTTGTTCTCATTGGCATGTGCCTCGTGATGATTTAAATAAGCATACAGCTGATCATAGTTTGATTCCTTCAATCCTCTGTTCAGTTTCACTGCTGTTACGAATCTACCCCCCCTTCAGGCATACATGTTTATTGACAAACTTTGAATCCATAGCCTTATAGGCATGGGCCATTTTGATGTTTTCGCATGCGTTGATGGAGCTGGTAAACCTGTCATAGTAATCGTAAATGTTTCCCTTTTGGCCGCTTGGATATCTTCTGGCTGATTGGACATTTTAACTGATTGTGAAATGATATGATTGGATCGATCAATGATTAGTGAATATATGTTAAAAGTGGTGATGTTTGATTAAGTATTTTGATGTTTTAGTTTGTTATGTTTGACGATTAAAAACAGTCTAAGTGTTAAAAATAGTCCAAGTGTCCAAAACAGTGTCTCAAACCGCTATGGAGTTGAACCAAACTGCTACACTCAAACCGCTATGAAGAAAAAAAACACCAAACCGCTACCAAGAATAAAATTGGCCAGAGGTTTGTTTCCCAAATCGCTATGAGAAATTGTCTTCAAAAACCAGTAACAAACCGCTATGTTAAACCGCTTCGAATGGTAAACCGCTACGAAGACAAACTCCCAAACCGCTACCAAGAAATGAAATGGGCAGAGGTTTGTTTCCCAAAGCGCTATGAGAAATTGTCTTCAAAGACCTGTATACCGTATGTCAAACCGCTAGTACAGTGTACTAAACCGCTATAACAGTGTACCAAACCGCTATAATAGTGTACCAAACCGCTATACTACACGACAAACCACAAGTACAGTGTACCAAACCGCTATAACAGTGTATCAAACCTCTATAACAGTGTACCAAACCGCTATACTACACGACAAACCGCTAGTACAGTGTACCAAACCTCTATAACAGTGTACCAAACCGCTATACTACACGACAAACCGCTAGTACAGTGTACCAAACCGCTATAACAGTGTACCAAACCGCTATACTACACGACAAACCGCTAGTACAGTGTACCAAACCTCTATAACAGTGTACCAAACCACTATACTACACGATAAACCGCTAGTACAGTGTACGACTTTGACAAACCTCTAGTACAGTGTACCAAACCGCTATAATAGTGTACCAAAGCTCTATAACAGTGTACCAAACCTCTACGAAGAACTTCAAACTTTTTCACCAAAAAACACCTAAAAATCATAAAAGATTACCAAACCGCTATACTACACAACAAACCGCTAGTACAGTGTACGACTCTAACAAACCTCGAGTACAGTGTACCAAACCGCTATAATAGTTACCAAACCGCTACGATGAACTACGAACTTTTACACCTTAAAACACCTAAAAATCAGCATTTTGAACATTTTTGCTTGGTTTCTTTTGCACAACTAAGTCCTAGAAGGTTATAACAACTAGAAAATCATCAACTTTAACACATCTAACATCAAAATCGATGAAACCCAAGAACAAGAGCAATAACCTTCTAAAACCCAAACTTTGATCTAAACCAACCAAGAAAATGCACACATAAACGATCTAATCATCCCATGAGCTCTGATACCAATTGTAGGATATTGGAAATCATAACATAATGGAAGATAGATGGATTAGCCAAATCTAGAGAGAGAAAGTGAGAGAAAAAGCTTTCTAGTAACAGAAGGTGTAACTTGTATAATGAAATGACTAACCACATCTTCCATGGCATGGAAGAGGCTTAAATAGTGTCTTACAAACCGGCCCATAGGCCTTGGTATGGGCTTACACATTGGGTTTTATTATCCGGCCCAATACCGAATGTTATACATTAAATGATTAACTACGAGCTACAATAAATGGTAAAATACAAGGGGTGACCGAGTCTTTTTCTAATATCTAACAGCTTGTTAAGTATAAAAGAATCGTTGATCCGGTGGTCTTGGTGAATCAAACCATATGGTAGTCATGTTTAGAGAGAGAAAGTAGAGGGAGAAACAAATGTATGTAAAATATATGAAAAGTGAAAATGTTACAAGTGTCTCACCCCTCCATGGAAGCAATGGAGAGGTATTTATACCACCATCTATACATAAGTTTACTAAAATGCCTATTCTAGAGGGAGAAACAAATGTGTGTAAAATATATGGTGGTATGTTAAACTATGGTAATTCCGTAATGTCATCACATAAAATGAAATCGTAACAATCTTTCCCCATGGGATGATATACGGAATTACTTACAATATTTTCCTAACAAGTACATAATGATTAAGAACAAGAACTTCTAAGAAGCTTCCAATGCTGATGATGTCTTCTGTGGTCTTTGACTTCAAGTCTACACTCTAACACGAATCATCTTTGTAGTACCTTGTAGGAGAAATACTGTAATAGGCACGAACTAAGTAACCCATACACTTCTGATTAAGGAGAAGCTTCTGAATTAGCTTCCCCCTAATTCATGCTACATATCCTTCATTTAGAAGCTTTCAAAGCTTCCCTCCAAACAAGCAATCCTCTCTTGAGCAGTTTCAAAGCTTTCTTTCAAGCTTAGAATAATTAAGTGCACAACGGAATTAGTAGCAAACCACATCAAATATTGCTCCTTTGATAATAAGCTTAGTGATTGATTGTTTAGGGAAACATTAACTAGATCAACAACATATCTTCTCACGCTTGAATAATTCTTCGCACATTTCTTCCCACTGGAAGCTTAAGTAATGCATACCAAAAGTATCGAGATATCTCTTCCCCCATGTAGATGAAGAGATGCAACCAGTCTCATTATATGAAGCCCAAACACCCGAAGTACACACTCTATCCCATTTTTGAAGTCGAAATCATAGCATCAAAGTCAATTAAGTCCCGGGTGTGCGCATTCCTTCCTTCAGGATAATGATGATATTTCTTGTACCACCCAAGGTTAGCTAAGTCCCAGATGTAGACAATTAAACCCTCCAAGTAGTCGAAATGATAACACCAAAGTCAACTAAGTCCCGGATGAACTCATTTCTTCCTGTAGGATAATGAATATCTAGAGGAATCATCACATAATTATGTACCTCTTTTATCATCAGAAACTATTTTTTACATCTCTTCCCCTATGTAGGTGGAATAATACACCAAAAACCATGAGTTGAACACTAATTTTCTCTGCGGTCATGACATTTGTCTTCCCGAGATGACCTCAAATAAGAAGAAGGTATGAAGTTCGTCATGTATACTCGTTGTGCGTTCAGATGTATGTCTCCTTCCCCTTGCTGGTTTTGATACCTCAGAATCAGCAACACATTGTACGCACATATACTTGAAATTTTGTGAGAATAATGAAATTAGCTCATATGTATCCCGTGAGAATCAACTGCTGATCAAATCTCTACTCATAAACTCTATCTGTAGGCTATATGAAGTGACCACTGATGGAGTAAACCCGATATACCAAACTTGAAACTGAAGTAGAATTCCCCGTTCTTGTGACTTAAGCTTGCACTAATATTGAAAGAACAGTGTAGAGAATCTGTGCTCCAAGCAAATCTCTAAGTACTCAATACCCCACCAAAGTATGAGACTTTCATCACCTCTTGCGATTATTGATTGGTTGGGTTCACACCGTAAATATATATAATATATAATAAAATATAAAATATATAAATAAGTGTAAAAACCAACAAGGTTAATAAAACCGAGAAGTAGTATAGAGCTTTCCCGGGTCGTTTATCCCCAACGAGGCTGGACTGGTAAATCGATACGATCGAAGATTTGAGTTTGAAGGAAGGAATTGGTTTGGGAAGTGGAAAAAGTCAAATTAGATAATAACGGACTAAAACGTTTAAGAAAAACCTAGAAATACTAACTTAATCTTAGGAGCTCCAAAGCTTTTTATTACTTCTATTCTCTCTCTACTCTACTACTTCTCTCTTCGCTCTTTCCACTCTCTCTTCTATCCCTCAAAAGTCACACACATCAAAGCAAGGCAACCACTAAAGCTGCATCATTTTACATCAACAGCTACACATGGAACACTCAATCCAACAGCACGGAGCTTCGGTTGGACTCCAACTCCAAACGAGATTGCTTATACAGCCTGACAATTCCAACTCCAAGCTCTAATTCTTGGCTGCTCTTTTCTTTCTTGGAGCCAAAGAACATCTATGACCAAAATTAACTTCAGTGCTTAAACTGTTCTCACTTTTACCTCACTTGGGTCCTCTTCTGACTTCTGTTCTAATACTATATTGAAGCTCCAAGCCACTATATGACAAGCAGTCTTCTTCGCTCTTAACATTTCCTTTTGCACTTTCTCTTAAACTCTCTGTCTCTCGCTTCTTTTTTATCAACTTTCAGCAATTCCATACATCTGTCTAGAAGCGTATGTAGCATACTATTAATGAAGTAAACTAAGTGCATAACTCTTCAAGGTTAGCATATTTCTGACCTTAACAACTTTCAATCAGACTTTTAACACAAAAACGACACATCTATATAGTGTACACTCAGATCTACAAATAAAGCATGTCTATAACCTCTTACCAACTCCTTACATCAAACTACTACTCACTACTTTCTCTTCTTCTACACTCCATCATCTAACGATTCTTGACGTAATCTCTTCTTCTACTGTCTCAGCCTCTCTCGATATTTGCTTCTCATATACTCCAAGCATCTCAGCCCTTGTGACTATTACTACTCTGTGAAGCATATCATACCTAGCTTGCTGCTTTGTGATTCACTCATATCTAGCTCTCTTACTGACTTGTACTATCCTACTACTCTCTACTACTAGTCTCTCTCTCTCTCTTACATTAACTCTCTAGGCTATCTGAGAGTGATGATTACGACTCGGAAGGTAACGATAATTCTACCTCCCTTCCCGAGTTCGAATCATTTCATGTTGATTATCGCGATTCGGGAGATTCAACCATTGATGTGGTGGAAGACATCCCCGTTGATGTGCCTAATATTTTGCCCACTGATTGGTTGGGTTCACACCGTAAATATATATAATATACAATAAAATATAAAATATATAAATAAGTGTAAAAATCAACAATCAATAAAACCGAGAAGTAGTATAGAGCTTTCCCGGGTCGTTTATCCCCAACGAGGCTGGACTGGTAAATCGATACGATCGAAGATTTGAGTTTGAAGGAAGGAATGAGTTTGGGAAGTTGAAAAAGTCAAATTAGATAATAACGGACTAAAACGTTTAAGAAAAACCTAGAAATTACGAAATTAAACTAGAAAACGAGACCCCGAATCCCGAACAAAAGGGGGAAAAACCTAAAATCTTTAAAAATAAACCTATGAAGAAATTTTTGCTTCTAAACTACTCTAGGGATCAAATAACGAAGAATGAAAAAGACTAGACCGAAAACGGAGTTCGTTTGACCCAAAAACGAGTCAAAACAAAATCCCGTACCCGGACCCGTTCTTTAAAAGATGAAAAGTTGTAAAAATGACCCTACAAAAAATTTTATATTTTTCCTACAAACTAGATGATAAAAGAAAATTTTCTAAAAAAGCAAAATATTTTTTTGATAATTTTTGTATTTTTTATGAATTAAATAAACTTTTAACTAAATTATTTTTATAAAAAATACTAAATGATTACTAAAATTCTGAAAAATTTTCTAAAAAACTAGGCTATATAAGGGTTCCTACGAAAAATAAAACACAACACAGCTTATGTAATAAGCTCCGAAATAAGCTTGACAGCTTATTAAGCTTATGTGCCAAAATGTGTATTAGTTTTAAAGCCCCTTGAGTCTTTAACGTAAAAGACCCATGGGCGGCTGTGGTAAGTGGTGGTTGGTATAAAGGGGATGGTATGCTTGGTCCCGGGTTCGGTCTTGCGCACCCGGACCAAAGTGTATTCCCCTTTTTTTTTTTTTTAAACTCTAAGAAGACAAAGTTGTTATGCTCGTGGGCTTAAACAACTTTGTCAACTAGAGCAGTTTTTGCATGAAAGCAATGAATTAGCATTAAAAATTCAAGCTTGAAACTTGAAAGAATTGACTAATAAATGATTTATAAGCTGAAAAAAGCTAAGTCTTTTTTGACTTAGGGTCGAATTAAGCTAAGACAAAAGCTAAAATAAGCTAAATGGTCTAAACTAAACTAAATGGGCTAAAAGATATATGGAAAGCTAGGGTATATAAAGCTGTGGAAGCTTATTGACAGAAAAAGTTAACCAAAGCTTTAAGAGGCTAAAATGATGTAACTTGGACATTCAAATAAGCTAACAAAAGGGGAATAAGCAAACTAAACTATCTAACTTAACCTAAAATGCTATTAGGAAACAATTGAGCTTATGAAATAAGCTCAATAAGCCAAAGTCAAAAAATAAGCAATCCCTATGCCTCAGTTAAACTAAAAACAGCCAAGAGGCAATCGATGTGGGCTTAAATGAGCAACCAAATAAGCTTCCTAAGGACCTGTAGCTTGAGGGCCTATTTAAGAGACTTATAGACTCTTTATAATACGCCAAAAAGTTGGGCTTAAGTGTGCTTATTGGCTGAGAAAGATGAGCCTAAAGTCCCCCTTTTGCACCAGGGGAACTTTAAGGCAAAGCTCAAGGGCTTATTTGACAGCTTATTTTAAGCTGTCAAATAAGCTCTAAAAGCACAAATAAGCTCAAACAGATTGAGTGCTATAGCCAAGGGGCTTGTGCACCAAGTTTGAGCTTTGGAAAACCATTTTTACTTGCTTATTTTTGGAAGTGAAAAAGGTGTTTGGATTTTTAAAAACTGTGACAAAGGATAATTGGTGAGTTTTGACTTATAAAGTCAAGGGAACAAAGGCTTTTTAACAGCCTTGTTTAGTCCCCACTAAACACACTACTTTGAACTTAACTTAAACCACAAGTGCTTAATCAAATAAGCACTTGTGGGATTCTTAAAAACTTCACAGTTTCAAAAGAGGTTTTAGAAAACCTTGGAAAACAATTTTCCAACTAAAAATGTTTTAAAAACAGCTTAAAAGTGACTTAAAACTTGTGCTTAAATTGACCAAGTAACCATAACCCATGCCAAAACCCTTTTTGACCCGTTTTAAAGTTATCCCAAACACCCCTTTATCTCAAAACTGTCAAACCAAAGTGAGTTTAAAACCTATTTTTAAGCTAAAACTTTGAAAACTTTTTATCTACTCTTACTTGTACTGACCTACTTAGACTATTTTAACCCTAAAACTTTTAGCTTATTAAGAAAAATAAGCTAGTTTCTCAGCTAGCTTATTAGACTAATATTGACAGTTTTGTAAGATAAACTAATATAACACCAAATTATGCAAGGAAAACTTAAAACAGCTAATTAACAAGCCTAAACTAATGTATTTGCAAAGATTAAAGGCAAATAAGCTAATGACTTAAGCTAGAAATTAAGCTAAATGAACATAGAGAATTCAAACCTTGGATTTTTGTTGTCTCAGAACCAAGGCCACTCTTTCTGAGTGAGTGGCCTAAAAAGCCTGTCCTAATGGCTCCCTAGCCTCTAAACCTGAGCTTAAAAGCTCAATAAGCTCTTGGGAGCTTATTACTTCAAATAGCTTCCAAAATGCACTCAAATGGACATTTATGAGCTGATTTCAAATTAAAACAGTATGAAAGGGCTTATAACAAGTTTTAAACTTAATTAGAGCTTATTGACAAGAATAAGCTCAAATTAGCTTATTGAGAGCTTATGAAGTAAAAACGGCTTAAATTTTCATTAAAACTGAAAATTACAATTGCATAAAAGACATTAACTTAAAAACACTTTAAACTACAATAAAAACTTAATTAAAAACTGAATTAAAACTCAATATCACTTAATAATTTGCCACAATGGCTTACAAGGCTTTTATAGCCGAAAATCTACAACTAGGTCTTCCTTTTCTCTTTCTTCTTGCTGTGCTTGTTTGTAGACACACAAACAGAGATGTGTTTGTTTTGTGAGAGGTTCAAAGCCTTTAATCTTGGCCCTTCAATCTTCAAAATCAATCTCGGCCATCGAAATAGGTCTTGGGGGGTGTGGGATTGCCAACTTGGCACATATGTAGCTGGGAAAGGTAGTGGAGGAGGGGGGAGATGAATATCCATGGTGGTGGTGAAGGTTCATGGGGTAAAAACGGGTTAAACAACCCGTGAGTTGTTTGGGAGGGAAAAACGAGCGGGAAAAGGTGTTAGAGGTTGTAACAGAGTGAAAGTTTCACCATTTGGCAAAAATGGTCCCTCTAAGTTACTTGTTCATTTGCACATCTCGTCCCTGAGGTTATATAACTTTTGGGGACTTGGCAAAACAAGTCCCCAAGAGTTATATAAGTTTTTGCACCCACCGTCCTTGTGGTGTACAAGTTAGGGGGGTTGGCAGTTTTGCCCCCCTACTTGTAACTTTGAGTAAATAACAAAATCAGCCCTTGTCTTCTCTTTTCCTCTTTTCTTCTTTATATATAAGTTTAGGGATTGACAATTTCAGTCCCTAAACTTATATTTTCTTGACTTTGGCCTCGGAGTTGACTTGGGTTGACTTTGACTTTGACCAGTTGACTTTTCTGTTGACTTTTTGACTTGATTGACTTTCCGGCTTTGATTTGGCTTTGTCTTTCACAGTCTTTTCTATTCCGAGTCCGGTTTTGTCGTTTTGGCTTTGTTTTTCGTCCTTTTCTTGGTTATCCGTTCCTGCACAATACAATTAGCAAAACAAGCATATATTTGGCATTTTAAGTCCGTTTTTGGTTATTTTAGCTCGTTTTTAAAGGTAAAAGGTATGTGTGATTAAGCACATACCAACACCCCAATGGAGATTTTTAGTCCACCATATTTTGCATTGTATAAGCTCTAAAAGTGGTGGATGGGATCAATTTGGTAGCAATATTGCTACTGCTTTGATTTGTCTTTCCACTGGCAGGGTTTATAATTTTTCAAAACTAATTTTTGATGGCCTGGTGGCAAACTTAAAAAGCAAAACAAAGTTTTTGATGTATCCTCGTTTTCTGCAACTGATTTTGGAAATTCAAACGAAAAACAAACACCCTTATCTGGCTGTGACCCTGACCAAAAAGATTTTTGGGAATATGAAAAGGGGTTTTCGAGGAGCACCAAGACCTTTATTGACCGCTATGTTACTTGTTGCTACTACTAATCCAAATGCAGGTCAAGAGCATCATCCTGTGACTCAAACTCAACCATCATCATCACAATTCCAGGACACATCGACATCATCTCTCAAGTACAATCTCCACAACCTATCCATGCATCAATACCTACACCTACACCTATATCGAAACTAAAACCTGACTATTTGAGCACACCTTTGGAGGTGCCATCTTCCTGTCCACCAATTTTACTTCTCACCCCCACATGAATAGGCCATGGGACGTATAACTTGGATGATCTGCTTCAAATAGTTCCTCAGTTGATATCAAGAATTGACAGCCTAGAAACGGATCTCAAACAAACCAAGCTGACAATGGGGAATGCAATTGTGAAGTTAGTCAAGAAGGTGAAGAAGCTGGAAGGGATTTTGAAATGAAGGAATGTGGGTTTTGTCAGACTCTAAAGCGGAAAGAAACTGAGGAAAGCTCAGGGGAGGAAAATCTTGATGTCCTCTAGTTTCTTTGGTACAAGGACTAGTTACTCCTTCTTTGACAAAAGTAAATGCATCAGGGGAGGAACAAGTGGAAGACATAAGTCCTAATACTCTTGAAGCAGCCAAAACTCTCTCTAGAGTTACCTCTCTAAAGCCAAAGTCCATTGATAAGGGAAGGAGATATAAGAGAAGAAAATAGACTAAGGGAAAGAAGGTTGTCTCAAGCTTAGTTTTTCAAGAAGAAGTTGATGCTGGTGCTAAAGAAGTTAATACTGCTGAAGGAGTTAATACTGGCAGTATTAAACTTAGTACTGTTAGTGAACAAGTTAGTACTGGCAGTACTAAAATGTCTATTCCTTCCACCGTATAAAGGCCAAAGTGAAGGAAAAGATCTTGATCAGTGTAGAAACGTCCTAAGTATGTCAAAGGAACAAATTTTTACAAGAGGATGCTAGCCTTGCTGAAGCATCTCAGATTGGATACTTTACCAGAACGAAGAGGTGGTAACAAGTAACATTTGGATGCTCTCCTAGCACAAGAATTGCAATAGAATCATGAATTAATTAAGAAACAAAAGAAAAGGGAGCTCAGTTCAATTTGAAGCTAGCATTACACAGATGAGATGGGATTTAATTAGAGCAAGATTGAAGCTAATGCCCAGTGTTGTCAAAAAAAGTATGCTAGGATAGTGACTTACAGGAGAAGATTTTGCAAAGAGATGGTTGATCAGATAAATCTAAGGAAGAATTATTTTGCAGAGGAAAAAGGCAAGAGCTAAAGAATAGAGCCAATGACCAATCACAGCTGAAGACATATATGATGAATTATTTGAAGAATCAGGGGACATGGAAGTTATCTCAGCTTAAGAATTTGAGTTTTGAAGAAGTCAAGGAAGAATTTGATAAGCTAGTGAAACAGGTTGAATCCTTTGCACCAATAAATTTTGAAGCCACTAAAGCTAGTTTGAAAAGATTTGGTGAAGAGCTTCAGACAAAGACTACAAAAAGACAGAAAGATGAGGATGTAAAGGATGTTGAACCAACCAAGAAGTCTGGGAAGAGGAGAGAAACAAAATAGCAAGGAAAAGGATTGACATTAAGACCTTGATAAAGATGATTTGAAGGTTCAGATGAAAGTTAGTGACAAGGATAATTCTGTCTATGGTACTAAAATTCCAATTAATCTTGTCCTGTAGCTATGGAAATCACTAGTATAGCTACCTATATGATCATCAGCAAGGAGAAAAAGGAGTGTAACCAATTTGTTAGGAAGATGGAACTGATTTTTGGCATAATCAGCCCCTGCCTTTGTTTCCTTAATAATATAACTTAGGGGTTTGGCATTTTTGACCCCTCAAGTTATATTTTTTTTGCTTTTTCTTCTCGGAGTTGTCTTGACTTTGATTGGGCTTCGTCTCCACACACTTTTCCATCCCGTGCCCGGTTTTGTCGCTTTTTGCTTGGTTTTTCGTCTTTTTGTGAGATATCCGTTCCTACACAACACAATTAGCAAAACAAGCATATATTTGGCATTTTGAGTCCGTTTTTGGCTATTTTAGCTCGTTTTTTAAAGGTAAAAGGTATGTGTAATTAAGCACATACCATCTTGTTGTGTCTTCTGACTTTAAGATGCCTGATGAAAATTGCTACAAAATGTTAAAAATGATGGAAAAGCAAGCTGGTATTAGAAAGTAGTGAAGTTTGAAAAGTTGGAAGTCTAGAATAGAAATGAGAAGGATAACACTTGGTGGAGGTGCTATGCACTAACACAACAAATGGTTATCAGTTCACCATGTCTAATCAACATAAGAACTGGCTAGTCCAGGAGCAAACGGCTCTTGGTAAAGACTTCTTAAATCCGTTCTATGGTTGACAACTTGCAAATAAGTTGTATGGTTTTCAACTCACCATATCTGTTTAAGTGAAGAGTTGGCTAGCCCACAAGTTTATGGCTTGTGGTAAAGGCTGTGGAAAAACCATAACTAGTCCATAAGATTATGGCTTATGGTAAAGACAAATTGCAAATCCATATTAGATGGTTGACACTTTACCAAAAAGTGGATGGTATATCAACTCACCAAGTTTCATGTACAAAGAGTTGACATGGTTATCAATCCACCATGGAATTTACCTTTTCTAGGTGCCAAAGGATTGACTAGCCCTGAGCAAACGGCTACAGGTAAAGGCATATCAAATCCGTTTATGGCTGTAATGGTTTGCCAAAAACCATATGGTATTCAACTCACCAATGTTTCAAGTACTGAGAGTTGAAATGGTTTTCAGTTAACCATGGACATACACCTTTCTGGTGGCCAAAGGACTGACTACTCCAGAGTGAATGGCTAACTGGTAAAGAGACATCAAATCCATTTAAAATTTTCAATGATTCACCTCTCACAGGAGTTAACACACCTGGAAGTGATGAGAATAGACTGAAACTTTATGATTTGATGTACATAATTGTCAATGTTGCTGATATGATGGATTGCTGAAGAGCTTTGAAGAATAGTTGCTGCAAAGATAAAAAGAGAAGACTTGAAGTGTTGCAGATCAAGAACAACTTGAAGAATTCTATTTACAACATCCTCAGAAAGCTTAAAGTGTTTAAAGTAAAGATCAAGAATGTTTTGAAGGAACTTGAAGTTCACAAGTGAAGATCAAGTTAGGGGAGGATTGTTGGGAAAATAGATTGTAACAGACTTAATACTGGTAGTATAACAGTTAAGTCTGGTAGTAATAGTTAGTTCTGTTAGTATTGAGTTAATACTGGCAGTACTAAGTTAAGTCTGGCAGTACTAAGTTAGTACTGGTAGAGTAGCAGTACTAGAGTTAGTACTGGTCATAGTTAGTTCTGTTTATAGTTAAGTCTGTTTATGTAACAGAATAGTAATAGTTATCTTAGAGATATCTTAGGAGATATCTTAGGAAAGGATATGTATTATCCTTTGACGTTTGTAAAGCCCATTAGGGTTTCCTTGGTGTATAAGAGGAACCCTAAGGCACAATGTTAACATGTTATTGTACGTACTTTTGGAGTGAAATTCAATAGGAAGCTTAGAGCTTAATAGTATTTTAGAATTATTGTTTCATTCTTTTAACTTCCTGTTGTTAAGATCCGAATAAAACTTTGAATATTCTGTCAGTGTTATCATATAGTTGATGATTTTATACCAAGTTTATAACTTCATCTAAAAGGCTAGACTGATCTAAACTAGGGGATTACACTTATGATATATCTATCGTCATCGACCTGAGCAATTGAGAGAATTAGTTAATGTTACCACATAGATTAGTTGAGGATTTGAGTGTTTATCTTCCATATTTCGTGAGGTGTTTGGTTGTGTACTTGTAATGATTAAAATAAGTGCGTTAACGGAATAAATTTCCTTAGGGATTACTTTTTATAAAACTTCTAAGGCTACTTGAGGACATGTGGATTCATGTGGGGGATATTTGATGAGGACATCAAATTAAAGGCTATTTTATAGCCTCCATTTATCCCTTGTTTTAACCATTTTTGTTTAGTTTTTGCCAAAGAATTGTTTACTTTATCGTTTATTATTGTTTTTTGGATTTCAGTAATTATGGAGTAATTGGTGAAAGTTAGCAAAAGGCGCGCATTCTGGAGCTTAAATGAAGATATTTTAAAGATTACTATTCTGAAGACCAATACGCCGTATCCATCATGGAAGATACGGCGTATCCGTGCCTGCACTTACCAAAGACCACAGATGGATAAAACTCAATACGCCGTATCCAGAGAGACTCAATACGTCGTATTCAAGAAATAGTATGTGAATATTCTGGAAGATATCAAGCGTAGTCCTTACTCCAAGAAATCCCTAATACGCTGTATCCAATACTTGGATACACCATATCGAACCGACTTCCAGACCTTATAAATAGAAAACTCAAAAACGAGTTTTAGGTGTGCTAAATCATATTCTCGATACCTAAACCATAAAAGTCGATTTTTAGAGAAGAAAAAGAGCAGAAGAGGTCGAGCAATGTTATCAATTCCATAGGAGACAACGTGTGATTCCGTATACTTTAGTAATCGTTCAGTTTTTGGTATCATTCATTAACTCGGTTAGTTTACCTTGGCTAAATAATTGCTTTTGTATTTATTATGACGTTTGAAGGCTAATGTTGGGTTTCAAAGGTTTCTACAACTCAGTGCTGCTACTTATACAAGTTACTACTGCCAGTTCTACTTAGTGCTGCTAATGAAGAATGCTAAAGATTCAAGAAAATAGACTAAGTAGTTAGTACTATTAGTTATAAATAGTTAGTACTGCCAGTACAGTGTTAGTACTGCCAGTATAGTTAGTGCTGTTAGTAGTAAGTTAGTACTGCTAGCATATAATAGTTAGTACTGTTAGAAGATATGCATGAGTTATTATAGGAATAGATATGCATTATCTCTTCACATGTTTTTGTAAGACCATTAGGGTTTTCCTTGGTGTATAAAAGGAACCCTACGACACTAGTTAGATACAAGTTTTATATACAAGTTTCACAAATATTAATAGTTAGTAATCTGTAACCTAGCAGATTAATAGTAATCAAAGTTATGTTTTATTCATTGTTCTTCTTAGCAATATAAGTTAGTTTCCACATAGCTTATATTGTTCATAGTCATTGTTTCTCTTCTAGTTAGTTTGGATCTATCCAGATTGGCTACCACCCTTAACAAGCTAGAAAGATCTATTAAGTGTGGGATCTACAAGTGGTATCAGAGCTTGTAGAGAAACTCTGAGTAAGAAGAACTAAAACACATCAGTTATAAATCTTTACCTTTTAGATCTATTCAATGGCAGGATCAGATGATGAAAATCCACCACCACCACCACAACAAACACCAACACAACAAGCCCCTCACACTGTGTCAACCATTAAATTCCCTATCCTGAAGAAAGGTGAGTATGACATTTGGGCCATGAAAATGGAACATTACTTGAGCCATACAGACTATCCTATATGGGAAGTCATACAAAAAGGAAATGGTTATGTAAGTGTCTCAATAGATACAAATAGAGTAATAAAGGTTCTGCCTCCTAAAACTACTAAAGAAATTTTAGCTAGAGAAAGAGAAAGAAAAGCAAGGACCACCTTGCTTATGGCTTTACCAGAAGACCATTTAGCAAAATTTCACAAGATAACTGATGCTAAAGACATGTGGGATGCTATCAAATCCAGATTTGGTGGCAATGATGAATCAAAAAAGATGCAGAAATATATTTTAAAGCAACAGTTTGAAGGATTTTCTGTATCCAACTCAGAAGGACAACACAAAGCTTATGACAGGTTTCAGAGTCTTCTGATTCAACTTGAGATTCATGGTGCAGGTGTCTCCACTGAAGATGCCAATCAAAAGTTCCTTATGTCTTTACCTTCTTCCTGGTCCCAAGTATCCTTAGTCATGAGGACCAAGCCAGGAGTAGACAGTCTTAGTTTTAATGATCTCTATAACAATCTTAGAGTCTTTGAGTCTGATGTTAAAGGCTCTATTGGATCATCTTCTAGTGCACAGAATGTCTCCTTTGTTTCTTCTGAAAGCACTAGCAGTACTAATGATGTTAGTAATGCTTATGGTGTTTCTACTTCTTCTGGCTACAACTCACAAAGGGAAAACTCTTCATCATACACTGATGAACTCATGTACTCTTTCTTTGCTAATCAATCCAGTGGTCCACAATTGGATCATGAGGATCTGGAGCAGCTTGATGAGTTTGATTTAGAAGAGATGGACTTGAAATGGCAAGTAGCCATGATTTTAATGAGATTGAAGAAGTTTTATAAGAAGACAGGTAGAAGGCTGCAGTTTGATGCCAAGGAACCAGTTGGCTTTGACAAGACCAAAGTTGAGTGCTTCAATTGCCACAAAATAGGGCACTTTGCTAGAGAATGCAGATCAAAAGGAAATCAAGAAAGCAGAAGGAGAGATGCAAGGAACACTTGATATAAAGCAAAAGACAATGGGAGGAGACCTGGAAAATAGGAGAAACCTAAAGCTTTGGTAACTCTTGATGGGGAAGGTGTTGACTAGAATGGTCATGAAGAGGATGAGCAAGAGAATTTTGCTTTGATGGCTTAGAGCACGGGGAGCGGTCATGCCAAACTCCTCATGCCATAGAGAAAAATTGGTGCCACGTCAGCAAAATGGAGTTTGGCACCAGAATTTCTATGGCACCAGAATTCAGCGGCATTGGTTGACACCAGAATTTCTAGTGCCAAACTATTTTTTTTATTTTTTTATTTTATTAATTAACTATTATTTAAATAAACTTATTATAAATAAAATAAAATTCATTAAAATTAAAACATTACATTAAAAAAATACATAAAATAAAAAGACATAAATTAAAATGCATAAATTAAAAGACATGATTTTAAAAACATAAATTTAATGGCGTCGGTCAAATAGTTT
>BQNB010149751.1:0-16130 GCA_026074375.1 Tanacetum coccineum
TCACCAAGTCTTGTTCTTCCCTCTTTTTTCTTGTTGTTGGGTCGACACAGACAAAACACCAACACCTTTCTAGAATAAATGATAAAACGTGGGGCTATGAACTCACCTTAAGCAAGTGGTGAATCGATAATCAACGAGGAAGAAATAAGCCGAAAGGTCCTACACGCGACCTAAATAAATGACGCGTCTTAGGTAAACGAAAGATAACCGAAACTTGTACGACACGCTTTCAAGAGAAAAGACATCCATATGTGTTTGTGCTTTAGTTTGTTTAATAAAGTATGACTAAATAAAATTATAGAGTTTTTCGTCAAGTCTTGGCGTTTATCCAAAAATTACTACTTTTAGAAAGTTTCTATTTTAGGAAAGTTTTTAGTTTCAAGACGTTAATACCGTCCCCTATATTTGTTAAGTTTCCATATAATCAAATGCGCTAACTAACCATAATCGCTTAACTTCCAAGTCCGATCCGCTAAGTTTTACCAAACTTACTATTTTTAGTAACTTTATCGTTTTTCCTAAAATATGTTAATGACGTCTTCAAATGATGCTAATCTATATATATGTGTGTTACTATATGTTTCGCTAGTGTTTAGAAAGTCCAAAAATGTCTGAAAGTGTCCGAATACCCTTTTTACTATTCACATCAGCACACTATTCATTGGGTTTTGCCAAAAAATGTTTCAAGTTTCATTTGGCTATAACTTGGCCGTTTTAAGTCTGATTTTAAAGTGCGATATGTGAAAAACTATCTATTCGAAACAAGCTCTTCAAAAACTACTTTTACGCCTAATGAAAACATTTTTAGGTCGCTCAAAACCTCAAAACAATTTCGGGACAACAAGCACTTTTTGTCATAAACGTAGCCAAAATCCACCCAAACTTCACAATAGTGTCTAGTCTAGCCTAATCTCCGTTCACAACTAATCCACAACAAAACCACACATAAATCTAACTTAATCTCATCATATCTATTGTTGCAACACACTTTTCAACTCATCTCACCATAACTTATAAAACAACAAACATAATACTTCCATTTTTATAAAAGTTGTCAAGTTATTTTTATCATTTCTTTTTAGAAAAGTAACACAAACACATGGATTCTTAAACTTGAACAATATTCATAAGAATAAAAGAAATGAAACAAGAGATGACCAAGAAATACTTACAAGAATGAAAAAACAAGTAGAGAATCACAAGATCTATACCCAAAATCACTAGATCTATAAAACCCACTTATAAAATTAGAAACCCTAATTTTATAACCTTGAGAAAACCTTTGGAAATCAACCAACCAATACTTGGATATACCATAGAAACCCTTGTAAATGAACTTAGAATGTTTGGATCTTGAAGAAAATCAAAAGTTATAGATGTGTTTCTAGGTGTGTTTGTTGCCGAGACCCAAAGGGAAGAAAGAAAGAGAGACAAAAATTTTGTGAGGCTATGTGTGAATGAAATGACCTAAACTTGTTATAGTGGGGTTTATATAGGAAGAGACAGTATGGTTTTTAGGTTAAGATGTGCCCCCCATGTGACCAACACACACCAAAGGGGTGTGTCTTTGTGGTTTCAGCCGAACTATCCCCAAGGACCCAAATGGGTTCAAATTTTGCATCATGGTTCATTATGGATGAATAAGTTGGCCATGTTGAGATCAAATGAAGTCAAAGTATATGGAAGAAGTCACATGTGAAGTTCAAACTAGTGAAGAGTGCATGAGGGTGACTCCCTCATAAGTCACTATCTTATGCTTACAAGATCACATGCATGGAATATCCAAAAGATGCTTCATGAATTAATTTAAGATGCATGGTGATGTTGTTATGGTTTAGGCATCCAAGTCTTGAGGTGGAGGAAGTATAAACGAAATTTTTGACATTTCAATGCTTGACGGATGATAACTCGAGTTTACACGAAAAGATTGCGGGTTTTCGGGGTTCCATTTGGTCAAAAACGCGAAAAACGCAATTTAAAAGATAAAACCCTAAAATTAATATCGGAAGTGATTAAAAATCACGAAACACTTAAAAAGGTTAAAATATCTCATATAATGCCTAAATTTATTAATAACCGATGCCGGGACGCGCCCGATGATGTTTTTCAGATTTACGCGGTTTAACTTCCCGGTAAACTGTCAGATTCAAACGTAACATGAAAAAGTTAAAGATAATAATCGGAAAGGTTTAAAATGTTGACCTGAACTTACGGGGTGTGAAAATAAACGGCTGCATACACGAGAGCATCCAAACGTTCTGCGCCATCCTTTGTGCCAACCACTAGGTCACGAATAACTTCAAGCTTCACCCAGGACATAACCATAAATACAAAAACGAAAAGATCAAAATAATCAGTCATTTTGAGATAGAGACAAGACAGTTAATGGTCGTTGACTGTGTCAAAGACTTTGACATACTACAGCAAATAGGTGGCAATTTCGACATTTATTTACGAACAAATTGATTTGGGCTATGTTTAATCCCTCACCACCTCTTAAATAAACAAAAAAATTGACAAATAAAGTTTCGGGGTCCCCCAATCCGACTTTTTTTGTCCCGTACCGTACATACTGAATGTATGACACAAACCCGTTTTGACCCATTTCCCAACCTGAACCAGTTTAAACCATTTTGCCACCTCTACTACAACTAGAACCAAAATGGTACCTTTTTCCACCAGTTCTTGGCACTCTTGTCACCTTCAACTAATTTCAAAGCGACCCCTTCGAGCCCCGAAGTATCCCAATGTCTTTGTCTTTCTCTACCACCATGCTCGTTTGATTTCATAAATGAAGCTTCCTTCCCTTGCCATCCCTGTACAAAAGTGTTCGTTGCACTCTCCAAATTTGGAGAGCCATTGTCATCTTGAAAGTCGGTGTTTCATGCTCACATTAAAAAAAGAAGGTTGATGAAAGCTATACGTTTTCTATGTTATGCAAACTATCTACCAGCAAGAAATTGTGTGTAATATACCCGACCAAACTTCTTTCTCAAGTTCACAGAGAGAAGAAAAACACGACGTTATCCATATCTACCGCTTTTGTTTCGTTTTTTCTCTCTTCCAAACAATTACAGTGCCACCAAAATCAGAGGATGCTAACAGATTCTCACCATGATTCCATGCAACTGCGATCACCGGGTATCCATGTCCCTGTACTCGCAACAAACAACAAAAAATGTTGGTTTATACCAGCTAGTCACAAAATTCTTTTGTATGTGTCATGTCCAGAGTTTTGTCCCATGAAAATTTCATCTTCTGAGTTAGAACGTGTTTTAAGTTTGGCTAATAGTCAACCATTCGCTAAAGACAAAATTTTGTGACTAACGAAAGGGATTTAACATGTTTTCTATTTAGATTCTTCCTGAAACAACAGATGCCAATCGCAACGAGTTTAGATTTGAGACAACACACCTTTTATATGGGATGGTGATGAAACAAAACTTGTAGCTTGTTCACAGATGTATTCTTGGGCCAAGTTTAATATCAATAGTTAATAGACGGGTGCATCCTCACTTCCAATAACTTTACAATCAACAGCATACCCTTTGTATCTGTAAACAGGTCACAGGCATATTGTCAGCTTTAATCAATTTACAAATTATATTCTTGATTTAAATTCAATTAAACCTTAAATTAAGGAAATTACCTCCATCGTATGTTGACTCCTTGATCATAATATAAGAAAAAAATATAAAGTTAATTAAAACCCCAAAATATAAATTAAAAAACCCTAAAAAAATGAGAACATATCAAAAGATAAATCTATTACCAAAGAAGAATCTAATTTATTTGACTCTTATACAAATAACCTTAATCGTTTTTGTTTTGATATTTTTTCAGATCTAATCGTCTAATTTTGGGTTTTTGTTTTATTAGGGTTTGATATATATTCTTGTGTGTGTACATGGGGTCAATGTTTCGTGTATGTGGGGTGAGGGGGGAAGGAGTGTGTGGTGGTGGTGGTGATGGATGAAGAATGTTATGTGTTTTATATTTGTGTTGTGTCGTGTTTTTGATAATTTTGTGCTAATTTTGGGGGATAAATTCACCATGATGAATCCTCATTGTGTATTTGTTACAAATGATATAAGGTAAACCAATGTAAAAAGACTAAACCCCCTTGTCGCCGAACCCTTGTCGCCCTAAGTTAAGTCGCCCATAAGGACAAGTTGCCCAAATTATACATTTTGTACTTTAATAATAAAATATGGGACACATGGCGTGTTGTGATGAGGTTGCCCCATCGCACAATCACCCCAGACTCTTTTGGCTTAAAAATATTTTTGAGGGGAGAAGGTGACTAGCACCCTTGAACTCGGACCTTTTTGGGAATTTTCCATTTATTTAATTGCTTTTGAATCTTTTTGTTTTCATTAATATCAAGTTTTAAATTGGCAATTAAATTAGCAAGCACAACACGCTCATCATCACATTCTTCAACATTTTGGTCAGCCTGATTATCATTATCACACATGTTTGATGAATCAGGAATGACATTACTATCATCATTTTCCACTATATGTGTGTCATTAATGAATTTTTAGTCCCTTAGCATGTAAAGAGAAACTAGTATGCGAAATAACTCAACTCTTTATTTAATAATATTGCTCTGTTTACAGATAATAAAATGTTTGTTTTTAAAACATAGTTTATTTATACAAAACTTATCAGTTTCACAATGATCTAATCTATATTTTAATTGCACGTGAATTATGTAAGTGGATGAATGCACTATGTTACCGAACAGCACAATAAACAAATCCTAAAAATAGATTTAGACAAATCGCTCGAATATCACGTAATATTTTAAATTGAGTCAATGCGTGTTTACTTTAAGGATGATCCTCGAAAAGATATAATCACATTATTTAATTGTAACAAACCCCTGAAATGGGTCGAGGAATTTTGAGGATCGTACTTACCATCCTCATCCCCGTTTCTCAGCCTCATCCTCATCGCCGTCCCCATCCTCATCGGGGAATCGATTTACATCCCCATCCCCGTACCCAATAAGGATCGGGGATCCCCACGGGAATTCGGAGATTTTTCGCCCTTATAAATTGAGCATAAAAATTACAAAACTAAACGAAAATATATATAATTGACCTACATAATGTCTTAGAACGCATACATTGTACATAATTTGATTAATTAAAATGTCATTCAACTTTAAAGCATCGTAAATATTAAAATATGACATATACTATATAAATAAAATGAATCGAATGTGTGTATTCGGAAAAAAGCTGTGAATAATTTATTAGTACTTTAACATTTAAAAAAGTAGTTATTTATTAAATATGACATATACATACAAATATACTTTAAGTATAATACTTGTCAATACTTACTAACTTATACATATACATGTACATGTAGTATTAATATACAAATAATTTTTATATATTTGTACATTAAAAAGTTCGGGATCGGGTACGGGGTCGGGGATTTATGTTATCCCCATCCCCGCCCCAATCCCGATTTCATAATTCGAGGATTCCTCATCCACGGTCAACTCGGGGATTCC
Organism: Tanacetum coccineum; assembly: GCA_026074375.1. Classification (NCBI taxonomy): domain Eukaryota; kingdom Viridiplantae; phylum Streptophyta; class Magnoliopsida; order Asterales; family Asteraceae; genus Tanacetum; species Tanacetum coccineum. Next base: position 5,531 of record BQNB010149751.1, read on the forward strand.
TCAGTCAATTCGGGTTTGGGGATCGGGTCCCTATCGGGTACGGGTTTAAGTATAATACTTGTCAATACTTACTAAATTATACATATACATGTACATGTAGTATTAATATATAAATAATTTATATATATTTGTACATTAAAAAGTTCGGGGTCAGGTACGGGGCCAGGGATTTATGTTATCCCCATCCCCGGTTTCATAATTCGGGGATTCCCCGTCCCCATCCCCATCCCCGGTCAACTCGGGGATTCCCCAGTCAATTTGGGTTTGGAGATCGGGTCCTCATTGAGTACGGGTTTTATTGTCATCCTTAGTAACAAACCCCTGAAATGATTTATTAATGTGTGTGCCAGCGAATTAGGAAGGAACGATTATCTTTTACGTAGTATATAACAGAAGAATTTACAAAACAATCTTATTGAAAAAAAAATTGGGTCAATCAGGTGACTCTATTTTGACAATTAACAAAATCGAGCATAGAAAAAAATATAAAAATATAGATCTCAAATTTGTGAAAACAAAAACTTTGAAAAAAAGTAATTAAATAAACTTTATTGCTTGAATTTTAAATAAATTATAGAGTAAATTGCATAAATTTGTCCCTAAAGTTTAGCCAAGTATTGAGGTTTCGTCTCACATATTATTACAAGTGCAGAGATCGTCCTGTAGGGAAAACACCTTTGGTGCAAGTATCAACCCTGTGGGAAACCTTTGGTGCAAGTATCGTCCCCGCAGGGACCATACTTGCACCAAAGGTTTCCCACAGGGATGATCCTTGCACTTTCGTAAAGTTTGGACGAAACATGCAATTTGAACAAACGTTAAGGACGATTTATGCAATTTACTCTAAATTATAATGAAGTTTAAACGAAAACTTATTAAGTTTTTCACGTTTTTTTTTTATAATTTTTAAACAATAAAACAAATTTCACGTTAACATAAACCCCTAAACTTTATATTTTAAAAATACGACATATATGTTATTCTAAAAATACAACATATACGCACCGGATTATAAATATCGCACGAGTTTTGTATGTAAATATATATATGATGATGTATGTATAAGAACAACTCATGTTATTCCTTTTATGAGTTTAACCTCTCGCATACTGGTTTTTGAAAATTAAATACGATAAATTAAATTATAGGAGAAATAATAAGTATCAAATATTAGTATGGAGTTACTGTGATATAAAATAAATATAACATGTAATACATATTTAAAGTTTTATAATATTGACAAATGGGAGAAAATATTTTTTTAAAAACGGTTGGTAAGAAATATGCGATATTTAATCTATACAATCTCTTTATGTTTTTGGTGATGACAAACATGTAACTTAAAACACATAACGTAAAATGCTTTAAGTACTCGTAATCACTGATCATCAATTCGTCAACATCCTTTCGACGTCTCTATTTCTTCCAACAATAAATTAAGTTTCGCACCCGACGTAAAATCACTAAAGGTATGAACTAACAAACTTTAATTGTTGAATGATCAAAGAAATTTTTTACGTTTTCCAACCTTACATTTATAAAAATGGGACAAACATTTTTAAAATATATACACAACATTTTTGTGATTATAAATAATGTTTTTTTCAAAATAAATTATTTTGAATTCAAATTTCCACCTAGAAACGCTAGAAGTTCAGAAAAACCTTCCCACAAAAGGACAAAAATGAAGCTCTGAAAAATGGGCGGGACCCCTTAATTAATAAAGGGGACCTGGCCATAATTAAGAGGACGTCCTTTATAATTAAGGGGTCGCCCAAATAAAAAAATCAATATTTTTGCCTATAAATAGGGATTGTTTTCCACATATTTTTTTTTCACCATCTTTGTACACAGTTTTTTGCTCTGACAAAAACCGCTTTCAAACCATTTCTTTGATCACCTTAACTTATTATAAGTTTTTGTTTAAAATTTATCCAATCATTCATTCATTCTGTGCAAGAGAAGAACTTCGTTTATCGTCCATGTTACGAAGTTATGTAGTTAGAGCATCGGGACATGTTTTTACATTCACAATGTAAGATCGAGTCCTATGTAGATTCCAATCTTGGTTAAGTATAGTTAGATCGGGTGATCTTTAGATGTAGTGTTTAAAGGTATAATCAAGTAGTGTGAGGTTGTGAAGAAGTGAAGGCGTGGAAAGTTGTAAAGTAGTGTGAGGTTGTGAAGAAGTTGTGTAGTCGTGATCAATTCAGAAGCTAAGTTGCGTAGTGAATTTGTGAAGTAGTCGTGAAGTTGTGAAGATCGTGAATGTGGTGTATAGATTAGATTCAACCTAAGAATAGAACTCGATATTTAGCTTTGTTCTAAATCGGTGTAAGCAACGATGTGGTACGGTTTTCCCGCCATAAGGGAGCTTTTTGAACTAGTGAAGAAACTCTCGAGTTGGGTACCGGGGAGTGCGAGTAGTAGAAGATGGTGCTTCGTGATCGAACCACTATAAATCATCGTGTCCGGTTTGCATTTCCTTTTACATAAATCTTCTTTACTTTTATGCTCGCATTCACCGCTTAATTTTTATACTGTAATTGTGTGATGTATGAATATATAGTTTTAATTATTTTATGTCATGAATAAATGTGAATAAGTGTGTTTGGTTTAATTGTTGTAAAAGATGTATTACAATTTTATATAACTCGAGTATGAACATTCTCATATGTGTCACGCTTATCGGTAATATGATACAAAAACATTTAAGATTTTAAATGGAAACGTCAAAAAAACCCCCCCCCCCCCCCCTTCTACGATTTCCCACAATTGGTATCAGAAGCCACGACCTGCCTAATTTTCAAAAACCAAATAGTTTAAAAAAATTGGTTATGATCCATTATCCAAATTACCCATTAAGGGGACTTAAAATGAAAAGTTTTTTGTTGATTAACTTGTATTAGTTTTCTTGATGTTATTCACTAATTTATACTAGCTCGAGATAAAAAATGATAGCTTAAAATAAGTGTTATTATGTTCGGTATCAATTCAGAAAGTTTTGTACACCTTTTCCGCAAAGAAAAAACAATTTTTACAAAAAATCATAATTTTGAGTATCAGTGGGCGGCCCCCTTAATTCCTGGGCGGCCCCCTTAATTTTAAGGGGACCACCTGTCTGATTCGGCAGTTTTTCAAAAACTTTAAAAAATCATATAAAATCAACCGTAAGTTCGTAGAAGTCGTGCCAACCCGCCAATTTCTAAGGGAGAATCGAATCGACTTTCATATAAAAAATACTCCAAGTAATTTATTTCAAACTTAATGTAGTTAGAAAGGCAAAATACTACTTAATGTCCAAAACGTTGAGTCTCGTTTTAACGTAAAACTTGTATTTTATCTTTTCCTTTCGAGTCGGACATTTCTAGTCGATATATCTTTGAAAAATGGTGTAATTAACTTTTCAAAAAAATATTAAACTTGATTTTTGAAATGGGGAGGAAAGTATTTTATTTTCAAATAAAACTGAGCTATGTATACGTTGTTGTATCTAATACACAAAACGACGACCAGTACTTTTATGTGTTATGCTATGTGATTATATGCACTTCTTTTGTGTCCTAAGTCAATGTTAATAAAAATTATTAATTGATTGTTGTTAGTTCATTGACTAATAGAATATCAAGCACAAGATGTCATGTACACTATTTCGTTTTGTGGCTAAGTTTTTCGAATGTATGCCTAACTAAATCTTATGCTAGATTGTTTGCATTAGATTACGGAAAATGCACTTGCATTACATATAGGCATAGATCACTTAATTTACAAATGTCACATAAACATCTTGTAAATCTTTTCGAGTATGGGAATATACTTATGAATAAAAGTTCAATAACTTATCAAGTATATTATTAAATATGTTAAAACTAGTCACCTAAATATTTCTAACGATTTAATCTATTTTCAACAACACGTTTAAATATTTTTAACAACTTGGTTTATTTGACATTGGGTTAGTTAAACAAAAAAAAAAGATTGTATTAATACATCAGTAACTAAGAAAAAGAAAATGCTTGTGCTTGCATGGTTCTAACATACACACATAATTATATTTTTCTAAAAACATATAGTATTTTACAAAATATGTGTGTTGTATAAAAATTGTTAGAAAACTCATATATATACTCATAAAATGTCAAAAACTATGTATATTATACATAACAACAAATATTTTTTTCGCACAAGTAAAATTTACGACAATCTTGAAAAATAAAATTAACTTATCATTATTCATCACCTCGTCTACAACTAATTTTTGGTTTTAAATGAACACACTATTTAAATGGTTATTTATTTTTACTTTTAAATGCGTGTTCCGTGGGGTCAAAAAGATTTTGAGAACTACCATTCATTATTCAAACAATGATTGATAACTTATTGAATCTATTGACAAGTTTTCGTTATAACATGAAATTAGATTTCTTATTTGTATTACTTCAAGACTACATCCCCCAAAAAAATTTTTTTTAATATAGAGATATTATCTTGGATCTACATACTCAATCACCACTAGATTGATATGAAAATAATTACATCATTTTCTAGATGAAAGAATATGCTCGGATCATAAATCCACTTTTGTTGATGATTCATATTGAGTCTACTTGTCCAATGGTTATGTTCCAAATATTAGTCTAATATGTTTAATACATGCATAAAACACATAATTAAGTAGGATTGACAAATTGGATATTTCGTCCGAAATATTCAAGAAGTTTACATTGCAATGCAATTGCTAAATGTGTCATTTTCGAAAAACCAAACACGAGCAAATTTTACAACATATGTAATCTTTGCTCATACAACTTAAAAGCACAACTTAAAACTCATATTCATATTTGACTAAATCTTAAATAAGAATGATTATATCCTTATTTATTCACTTTAGGATAACATGATGTATGGGAAACATTATGTTTAAGAATTTATGAACTTATCAAAATTAAATGAGTTAAAAAGATAATATATATCCTATGCATTTATTTTCTTCGTGAGCATTAAATGAATGTGTTTATAAGAAAATACAATTACATATAATTTACATTAAAAAATAAGTTATAAAATTGAAAAATAACAAGTGAACCAATATGTAATCAATGCAAAAACAAGTAAAAATACATTTATTTAAATACATATTTAATTATGGCTATAAACTATGTAAAAAATCATAATTTAGAAAATCATATTTACATAAGAATAAAATATGTTTCCTTTTTAAATCAATTTATCATTAAAGAATCACAAACTCAATTAAGATAAATAATATTGATGAGATTCATTTCTCAAGACATGCAATGGAGCATTCTTAAAACATCTTACTTACACTTATCTAAGAATTCCACTCATCTTGATTAAGATTATGCGAACTAGGATTAAAGCATGTTAGTTGAGTCATGGTAGGCCCTCTATGAAAAGATAACACGGAATTTTATCTTTTGCTACATCCAATAGTCAAATATAAAGAATTCCAATTTTCGCCAACATGAGAATACTACTGAAGAATCTATCGCACTAGAAGTTTAATTTGACCTACCGTGAATTGCTTCCAAGGCGTGAATTTGGGTTCGGTGTATAACCCCGTAAAAATGGTCGTTTTAGCCTGAATTAAGCACCACTAGTATAGTCCATAACTCATTTCTCTAACTTGATTAAATGGCTTCCTTCCTAAATATGCCTAAGGATAGTATACATCGATAGAGTTTGTATATCATTAGGAATGCACACTAAACACATAGAAATTAGGCTTTTCCTTGGTCAATCTAGACACAATGCACCTCACATATGTGCTTTAATGTTTCAAGATGATTACTTGTTCACATGTAATGTAATTATATGTCTTCGTGATCTTGATGCTCAATGTTTAATTGCTTAGATATTAAATGCATGTCCACTATAAAGGCATTTGTCTTTTTCTAGCAATTTAGATAAAATATTTCTTAGTTTATGTAACATGTCTAACACTCCTCCAAGTAGGTTTGACAATTTAAATATTTCATCCGAAATATTCAAGTATCTTTAACTTGCGATCGCAAACGTTAAAGGTCATATCCGAAAGTTCATATTCAAGCCTTTTAACAACATATGTTAAAATGCTCTTCCTAAAGCTAAAAGCTTACATCAACCTTCGCGTGACAAAGGTCTTACGAGTTTCTACATAAGTGATTCGTAGCATCTTTAATATACACACCTTAAGACTAAGTACTTTCACTTCCGTTAGTCTTTTCCATTCCCTTAGGAATGATGAAACAAATCTCATAAACATGTCATTCTCATTTTAATAGTCTTGTTACTATTAAATACATTCCGATAAATCTCGACAACTTAATCATTTCATCCGAAATGTTTAAGCATTTTTAATTCGCGAAATGCAAATTAAAATGTCACACATTGTTCATGTCAAATTCGTTTCACAAAAACCTTAACCATGCCTCTATTATTATATAGATGGTTAATATCTTTCGTCCACATTTTCACTACCACCTTTAAGACAACCTCGTACCTCGTCGTGTGATTGGTCTATGAACATTCGCAATACTCGAGAAGAGCTACATAACTTCGCAGATGAAGTTCATCGTATGCTAACCGTCATCCGTCATGATATTATCAAGCTCCATCCTTTCCGTCCTTTATTTCTCCTTCATTTATTCTATTTATTCCACAACTTTATGTCCCGGATAAGCACTAATATAAGGGAAGGGAAAACACACATCTTCACATATATCTTTTAACCAAACACTCTCAAAAACTCACATAGGTGATCCTTATTCACTAGAAACCACAAGATACACTTCTACCTTACACTCAAACCTTATAACTATTATTCACTCTTGTTAGTGATCATTAGTTCTAGTACATCCCTAAATCACCAAAGTGAAATGAAAAACCAAGTCATCCTTACTACTATCAACCTCGATTCAACACCCTATCTTTCACAAGAAGATTCACCATTGTAATCATTCCCACAAGTGAAATTTCGTAAATTGAAATGCGTCTTATCCCAATCCCGACACTCAAAGCATGTGTGCCTATGTTGTCAAAAGTCAAGTGAATTTCGTAATGAAATGCGTCTCATCTAATCATTTCCACTTTTTAACAAGTGAAGAACACAAAGAAGATATACAATCTTCAAAGTGTTGTTGAGTCATCACAATAACATGTCTTCCATTGGCCCATTTCCGCTTTTGGCAAGGAAGAACACAAAGAAGAATATACAACTTCATAATGGTTGTTTTGAGTCATCACATAACGTGTCTCCATTGATCCTTCCGTTTTTTTGGTAAGTGAAGAACACAAAGATGATATTAAACCTTCAAGTGTTATTGAGTCATCACAATGCTCCACCATTTTCACATTTTCACCTTTGTTCATCAACATTAACAACCATCTCAAGAAAACAATCACCCCAATCAAGAATTACCAAATCCTTACATTAAGGACACTACCACATCACCACAAGTTGCCTCACATCCTCCATTTCCCATCTCACCCATCAATTCACATGTTACTCACACTCAATCTCCACCTCAAACATACACCACCTCCATCTCCAAGTAGATAAAGCCTAATTGATGACATTAATCAACTACAAGACCTATCAAGCCTCTTAGTCATGCATCTCTCCCAACAACAAAAAAAATATTCTCTCATCACCTTACTCTCCAAACCTACCAAACACCTAACAAACCTATAATCAACACCTTCCCTTTCCATTCACGCTCATCCTTCTTCATGTATGTTTCCTCAACAAATCATCCTTAAGCTTACATATTTGGATTCGACCTAAAGTCATACGATAATGTTTATCCTTAAACACCCCAAACATAAAAAGCATACATAATGCTTAACAACGAAACCTTGAGGATTTAGGAATCTCTCAATACAACCATTAGTCTATTTAAATTCACATCATTATCTTGGTTAGATGATGATACCATAAGAAACGGTTGATCGATGTCTTAGCCCTAAGCAGTGTCGTCGAATCTTTATCATTGGTTCCGAAATATTTTCTGTCTTAAGCATTCATCATTTTTTTTTAGTTGTTGTCGTTAGTGAGCCACACTTTGAGTCTAGCCTAAAACATACATGATTTGTTCCCCACTAAGTGTCTTGCAAATATATCTATCATCATCATTATATTTATAGTATATATAAAGTGCATTTTTTTATATTTTTCTACTAACTTTGTTTTTGTAGCACTTTTTCGTTACTCGTTTCTTGTGCACCAATCAGGGGGAGCATTTGCAAATGGTCCCGAGCCATTACGTTTGCAACCGTTTAAGACATCTACACATTTTTTTATATGTGGTTTTCATCCTGTATTTTTTTTTTGTATGCGCGAAACAACCATTGATGTAGTTTAAGAGTTTTGCAACTAAGTGATCCCAAGATCCTCTTGAGTCAATGTTTCAAGGGATGTCATTGTTTTAAAAGGGATTGATAGAATCAAGACTTCACTTAGGATGATGCAAGCTCACCTCTTTGATTGAAGAGTTGAAGTGTAGTAAAAGTCTCGTCTTGGAGTCCACCTTTTTGTTTCGACAAAAGGGGGAGAAGAAGTGTAAACAAGTAACTTATACATTTTACTATGAGTTATAGTTTACATATTTTGTCATCATCAAAAAGGGGGAGATTGTTGGTAGAAATATTGCGATATTTAATCTATACATTCTCTTTATGTTATTTGGTGATGACAAAACATGATAAACTTTAACACATAACGTAAATGTGCTTAAGTTACCCGTAGTCACGTAATCATCAATTCGTTAACATCTTACGACGTCCAAGTTTTCTTCACAATTAATTTAAGGTCGCACCCACCGTAAATTACTAAAGGTATGAACTAACAAAACTTTTAATTTGTTGAATGTCAAAAAAAAAATTACTTTTCCAAACCTTACATTTCTATAAAATGGGAACAAACATTTTTTTTTTTTTACAATATATACAACACATTATTGTATATAAACGAAATGTTTTATTCAAAATAAATATTTTGAATTCAAATTTTTCCACCTAGAAACGGCTAGAAAGTTCCAGAAAAACCTTCCCCACAAAAGGACAAAAAATGAAGCGTCTGAAAAATGGGCACCCCCTTTAATTAATTAAGGGGACCGGCAATAATTAAGAGGACCGGCCATGATATAATTAAGGGGTTCGGCCAAATAAAAGAAAGTCAAATATTTTTTCCCTATAAATAGTGGACTGTTTTCATAGATTTTTTTTCACCTCTTTGTACACAGTTTTCTCTGATCAAAAACCTCCTTTCAAACCCTTTTCTTTGATCACTTAACTTATTATAAGTTTGTTTAAAATGTGATCCAATCATCCATTCATTCATGTGCAAGAGAAGAACTCTCGTTACGTCATGATACGGAACGATTATCTTTTACGTAGTATATAATAGAAGAATTTACAAAACAATCTTATTGAAAAAAAATGGGTCTCGAGCATAGAAAAAAATATAAAAATATAGATTTTAAATTTGTGAAAACAAAAACTTTTAAAAAAAGTAATTAAATAAACTTTATTGCTTGAATTTTAAATAAATTATAGAGTAAATTGCATAAATTGTCCCTAAAGTTAGCCAAATTGCAGGTTTCGTCTCAAATAGTTTAAAAGTGCAGAGATCGTCCCGGTAGGGAAACATTTGGTGCAAGTATCGTCCATGTGGGGAAACCTTTGGTGCAAGTATCGTCTTCGCAGGGACCATACTTGCACCAAAGGTTTCCCCACAGGGATGATCCTTGCACTTTCGTAAAGTTTGGACGAAACATCAATTTGACCAAACGTTAAGGACGATTTATGCAATTTACTCTAAATTATATGAAGTTAAACGTAAACTTATAAGTTTTCACTTTTTTTTAATAATTTTAAACAATAAACAAATGTCACGTTAAACTTTATATCTTTAAAACTTTATATTTTAAAAATACGACATATATGTTATTCTAAAAATACAACATACACGCACGGGATTATAAATATCGCACGAGTTTTGTATGTAAACATATATATGATGATGTATGTATAAGAACAACTCATGTTATTCCTTTTTATGAGTTTAACCCATGCGCACGCGGGTTTGAAAATTAAATACGATTAAATTATTATTAGGAGAAATATAAGTATCAAATATAAGTATGAGTTACTGTGATATAAAAATAAATATAGCATGTAATACATATTTAAAGTTTATATATTGACATCGGGAAAAATATTTTTTTAAAACTTTATGTTTTAACATCATCAATAGTCATTATATGCTATTAAACTCGCATATTCTGTCTCGATACTCATTTCAGTTAAACAAAGTTAAATCTTTCATCCAACAAAAATATTTACAAAATATTAATCGATATTAATACATAATGAAAAAGATTATGTAAAAATTCATGCATAATTATTAGTTGTACTAGTATCACAATTACAATACATTAGCACGGCAAATTTTTATATGCCACATTTAAACTAAAGTTTTAAAATAATTTTAATTCATGCGTAAACTTCGTGCGTGCACAAGACTTATAAAGAGTATTCACGTTAATAAACGTTTGCATTAATACAAATTAATTAAACTCATAAATTAGTATAATTAAAT
>BQNB010149752.1:0-12809 GCA_026074375.1 Tanacetum coccineum
TGTATTGAACTTGGAACCTTGAACTTAATATGTATGATGTTGTATGATTGGAACCTGCCACTACTTTTAACTCACTTTCCCCCTCAACAGGATTGAGACGTTAGTATTTATGGATAGCGCTATTAGGAGATTAGCCCCTCCTCACTCCCCGCACAAGGGTGTATAGTACTAAGTGTTTGTGCCACACTATACAACTAGAACTTGATTGGATGTTGGAACGGTTAGGCTGAATACATTTAAGTAGTGCCTCGCATAACCACTATAGCATACATATACATTGATCTGTTTTGGACTCTCAACTTATTTGGAAATTGATTTTTGGTTTGGACAACGGTTTTTGGTAACTTGTCATTAAGTGGGCAAACTTTTATCGGACATCTACTCTTTTTTAAAATTACATTTTGTGTATATAATCTTGAGAGCTCACCAACTATTTCGATAGTTGACCGTTTTATCATGCTTTTCAGGTGACGTTCCCAAGGTGGAAACTTAGAGCCGTGTTTTTCAGTTATTGTCAAGACATCTACATAATTGCAAGAACCATGTCTTTTGAATATCCATGTTCGGATAGAAACAACTTATGATGTTTCATGTACTTTTAAACTTGTACTTTGTGATGTTGTAATTCGGATAACTTTCTTTTGTTTAAAATCATGTATGGTGTTTTATCTATCATCTTGTGTGATGTTTATTAATATGTTACTCCTCGCGGTTCCGCCTTGGTGGGGTGTGACAACCTGCTCAACCCGCATCATACATGACACACCCTTAAGCTAATTTGGTGTCTTTTGTGCCAATTCAGCCGGCCCAAGTGCAGCCCCAGCCGGCCCAAATACCAATCCAGCAGGCCCATCCATACTCGTCTCCACAAGCATTCTAAACGATGACTCTACAAGAATCAAATTGGAAGATGGATACGGGGGCGTCCTCTCATCTAGCCGAGAACACAGGTATGCTCACTTCTTTTAGCAATCCAAGCTTGTATAAATCTGTATTTGTTGGCAACGGCCAACCCATACCCGTGACTCACACGGGCCATAGCCTTTTGCATACACCACATAAACCCCTTCACCTTCATCATGTTCTTGTCACACCTAATATAATTAAAAATTTGATTTCGGTTCGACAATTCACTCGTGACAATGATGTGTCTGTTGATTTTGATGCTTATGGATTCTCTGTGAAGGATTACCAGACCCATCGGCTTCTTCTCCGCTGTGATAGTACCGGTGATCTATACCTTGTCACTCAACAACCATCCTCTACCACAACCTTTGCTTTGCTTTCATTGAGCCCCACCACGTGGCACAGACACCTTGGACACCCGAGTGAAGATGTGCTTCGCCGTTTAGAGTCTTCTCGTTTTATTTCATATAATAAAACAAAGTTGCCCTCTTTGTGTCATGCTTGTCAATTAGGTAAACACACTAGGCTTCCTTTTTACAGTTCCGAGTCGAATGTTGGGTCTGTATTTGATATTATTCACTCTGATTTGTAGACATCCCCCATCTCAAGTGAAAGTGGCATTAAATATTATGCTATTTTTTTGGATCACTTCTCGCATTATGTTTGGGTGTATCCTTTGCTTCATAAATCCGACTTGTTCAATACCTTTGTTACTTTTCGCGCATATGTGAATAAACAATTTAATGTTGATATTAAGGCTTTGCAATGTGACCATGGAGGTGAGTATGATAATACCCGCTTTCACAACCTTTTTTGCCAAAATGGCATGCAGTTTCGGTTTTCTTGTCCCAAAACCTCTCAACAAAATAGGAAATCGGAACGTATGCTACGCACCCTTAACAACATTACCCGCACCTTACTGTTTCAAGCACACATACCTCCATCATATTGGGTAGAAGCCCTAAACATGGCCGCTCACCTTTTAAATATCCTTCCATCCACTGCCATCAATAATGAGATACCGTTCACTAAGCTTCATAACAAACCACCCACATATGATCATTTGCGAGTGTTTGGATGCCTTTGTTATCCACACATTTCCTTTGATCATAAACTTCAACCTAGGTCCACAGCATGTGTCTTTCTTGGTTACCCGGCTCTACATCGAGGGTACCGTTGCCTTGACCTTTCAACCAACAAAATCATAATCTCCCGACATGTCATCTTTGATGAAGACCAATTCCCTTTTGGGTCCATGACGCCCGACACACCCCCATCCTATGATTTCTTGCTACCCCCTCACAACACCCATACGTCCCAAACCACTCATCCTAACAATCACCAATTACATCCCCCAACTGCCATGCCTCCATCTCCTACTCACACGAGCCCTACCCAATCGCCTCAAGCCCAACCGCAATCCCCACACCACCCCCTTACCCCTCGTACTCCAGCAACCCACCAACAAATTCCGGTCCCTCCTTTATCTTCAACTCACGAGCCCACTACACCAAGCTCAACACCGAATACCCATATCACCTCACCTGCTGCTACTGCTTATGGGAACGCCCCAACTACCAATACTCATCATATGGTCACCCGTGCAAAAGCCGGAATTTCAAAACCTCTTGCGCGTATGAATTGTCATGCCACCACTACTTCGCCTATTCCTCGCTCTCATTTACATGCTCTTCGTGACCCTAATTGGCATAAGGCTATGGTAGATGAATATAATGCTTTGATTTCTAACGGAACGTGGGCTCTTGTGCCTCGTCCAGCTAATGTTAATATTGTTCGATCTATGTGGCTTTTCAAGCATAAGTTTAATGCAGATGGCTCGTTGAGCAGGTATAAAGCTCGATTGGTTGCGAATGGTCGCAGTCAACAGCAGGGGATTGATTTTGATGAGACCTTTAGTCCGGTCGTCAAACCGGCTACTATTCGTACTGTCTTGAGTCTTGCAGTGACACGTGATTGGCCTATTCATCAGCTTGATGTGAAGAATGCTTTTCTTCATGGCCAGTTATCTGAGACAGTCTACATGCATCAACCACCAGGGTTTGTTGATTCCGCCCACCCAGATTATGTTTGTCATTTGCAGCGTTCTTTGTATGGGCTTAAACAAGCTCCTCGGGCATGGTTTCAGCGGTTTGCTAGCTTTATTACACGTGTCGGTTTTCAGCATAGTAAAACCGATACGTCACTATTTGTTTATCACATGGGTTCGGATGTTGCTTATCTGCTCTTATATGTGGATGACATCATACTCACAGCTTCGTCTACTGCTCTCTTACAGCGCATTATTACATTACTTCATAGTGAGTTTGCTATGACTGACCTTGGCTCTCTCAATTATTTCCTTGGTGTATCTGCACAGCGATCGAAGTCTGGATTGTTTTTGTCTCAGTCTAAATTTGCAGAGGAAATTCTTGAGCGCGCTCACATGCAGCATTGTAACCCATGCAAGACCCCTGTGGACACTGAGTCCAAACTCGGTTCTGATGGTGACCCTGTCAGTGACCCTACTTTATATCGAAGCCTTGCAGGTGCCCTTCAGTATTTGACATTCACACGCCCAGATATATCTTATGCTGTGCAGCAGATCTGTCTTTACATGCATGATCCTCGTGATCCACATTTTACTGCTTTGAAGCGTATTTTGCGCTATGTTCGTGGGACTATTGACCATGGACTTCAGCTTTATGTCTCATCCACTAGTCAACTCACTGCTTATACAGATGCTGATTGGGCTGGTTGCCCTGTTACTCGTAGGTCTACCTCCGGGTATTGTGTGTTCCTTGGTGATAACCTTTTGTCTTGGTCTGCCAAACGGCAGGTTACATTGTCTCGTTCTAGTGCTGAGGCAGAATATCGAGGTGTTGCGAATGTTGTTGCTGAGACTGCGTGGATTCGGAATTTGTTGCTTGAACTTCACACTCCTCTCTTTACTGCTACTCTTGTCTATTGTGATAATGTGAGTGCTGTGTATCTGTCTACTAATCCTGTGCAGCATCAGCGTACTAAACACATCGAGATTGATATTCATTTTGTTCGAGAATATGTTGCTTCCGGTCAGGTTCGTGTGCTTCATGTCCCTTCCAGATTTCAGTATGCAGATATTTTTACTAAGGGTCTCCCCACAGCTTTATTTCTTGAGTTTCGCTCCAGCCTGAACGTCCGAAGATCTCCCGCTCACACTGAGGGGGAGTATTAGCCTTGTATAAATCAAGTCAACGTTCAACAATAAAAGTCAAGAGTCAATAATCATCATCCAAGTCAAGTCAAGACATTTATTAGTATTTATTAGTCATTAATTTGTATTGGGCTCAAGCCCATGGTAACGATTCTAGAATGTTCTCTTATATCCTATATATAGGATAGTTGTTATCAATTGAAGGCAAGCAAATCAATTAGCCTTCAATGGTGAATTATCATATTCTAATATGGTAATCAGAGCCAACCCTAAACACTTCAAAAAAAATACACGCCCCTAAATCCTTAAATCTGCCGTTGCATTTTTTTTCCTGTCTTTGCTTGCCTGCTGCTGCTATCATTTGCTTGCATTATTTCCCTTTCATATCGCATGCTTAATTGTTGCCGTATTACTTTTCTTCTAAGCGCACATCATGACAAGTTATAATAACACAATTGGTCTACCTGCTGTTCACACGTCTCAAGGTGTTACCAATCAATATAATGTTGCATTATCAAGCTACTTTAATGGATCATATCCATTTACACCCAACATGGGCTTTGTTAACTTCCAACAGTCCAACATGGCCGAATCCATTTCACACCCTATACCCCTATACTCGGCCCAACCCAACAATTTGGGTTATGTTTATCTTCAGTCTGGACTTGGACACTATTGTCCATCACCTGCTCAGCCCGCATCATACATGACACACCCTCAAGCTAATTTGGTGTCTTCTGTGCCAATTCAGCCGGCCCAAGTGCAACCCCAGCCGGCCCAAATACCAATCCAGCAGGCCCATCCATACTCGTCTTCACAAGCGTTCCAAACGATGACTCTACAAGAATCAAATTGGAACATGGATACTGGGGCGTCCTCTCATCTAGCCGAGAACACAGGTATGCTCACTTCTTTTAGCAATCCAAGCTTGTATAAATCTGTATTTGTTGGCAACGGCCAACCCATACCCGTGACTCACACGGGCCATAGCCTTTTGCATACACCACATAAACCCCTTCACCTTCATCATGTTCTTGTCACACCTAATATAATTAAAAATTTGATTTCGGTTCGACAATTCACTCGTGACAATAATGTGTCTGTTGATTTTGATGCTTATGGATTCTCTGTGAAGGATTACCAGACCCGCCGGCTTCTTCTCCGCTGTGATAGTACTGGTGATCTATACCCTGTCACTCAACAACCATCCTCTACCACAACCTTTGCTTTGCTTTCATTGAGCCCCACCACGTGGCACAGACGCCTTGGACACCCGAGTGAAGATATGCTTCGTCGTTTAGAGTCTTCTCATTTTATTTCATATAATAAAACAAAGTTGCCCGCTTTGTGTCATGCTTGTCAATTAGGCAAACACACTAAGCTTCCTTTTTACAGTTCCGAGTCGAATGTTGGGTCTGTATTTGATATTATTCACTCTGATTTGGGAAAATGAGTGATGGCAGCAAAGTTCAAAAGAAGTGGTGGTACAAGACGCACGTGAAATTTTTGATGCCGGGGCCAAAAAAGGGCGGGATTTGGAATGCACGCGGAGACGTTGATTTTGTTCATGGGGAATGTTTTTATCGGCAGAAGCGATATCACATTTCAAAAAAAGAGGCTTCCGTTCACAACGGGGATTATTCGGAGTGGGGGGGGGTCAGGGGGGGCCAACCATACACGATCTTGACTGTAATGTGGGTGTCAAAACATGTGGGGTTGTTGTTTGAGAGGGGCTGTTGGTATTGTAGAAACAAAAATTACTTTAATGTATCTTTGCTCGCGACGGGATATGTGTGTCTTATTTATTTGAGTCTTTAAGCATATGATAAGGGGGATATGATGATAGTATAGATATTATATATCGTATATATGATATATATATATATATATATATAATTTTAAAGTTTTGGAAGAATATATATGCAATTCTCGCAAATTAGTATGTTGGCATCCATTCTTTA
This sequence comes from Tanacetum coccineum, assembly GCA_026074375.1. NCBI lineage: Eukaryota > Viridiplantae > Streptophyta > Magnoliopsida > Asterales > Asteraceae > Tanacetum > Tanacetum coccineum. Next base: position 6,061 of record BQNB010149752.1, read on the forward strand.
ATTTAACTCCATTGTCTCAATAACATCCAATAGTAATTCACACTGACAAGAACCACCACATTCTTCCTCAAAATTTTTTAAATCAAAGCACTATATTAATATCCTAAAAAATGGACACACCAAATACTGCTATATATGTTAGGGAATGTAAGGTGCTGGTATTATGGTCTTTGATAATCACATTTGTCTAGATAAATTCTTGAATTTTGTTATCTGTTTTTCTAATATAGTATCTCGAACCTATTTAGTGCATTAATTTACAAGAAATTCGTATTGGTTTAACACAAGAACACACTAAATTTATAGGCACAAAAAAGAAAACAAAAACGTGGAAGAATTTGTTATATTTGTTCGTGTGTTATGAAAGACCAAAAATGTTATGTTTATCTTTACTACATATAAAGGGTTTACCTCCATTTTTTGAAATTTCAAGATTCTTCAAAACTTAATCTTAAAATGAAAACTTTTGATGTCAATTGTGTTTATAATTGAAAGAATGAATCATATTATAAATATAAGAATGATTTGTGCAGTTGAAAGAATTACACGTATGATCTCGATTGTGAAGTTGACTTGTGTACTTTCCAAATATTTGAAACTCATCGTGTACTCTTAGCTAGCTGTTGAAAGTTGTCATTTCTTCTCCATTGTCGATATATAAAAAACCATAATCCTTAACTTTATTTGAAAAATCAATTCTTCATCGTAGTCTGGTCCAGCAGGAGAAACCTTTGCCATGAATATTGCACTTGAATATTTGCCATGAATACTACACATGCAATCAAGTCTTCATCGGTGACTGATCCAACAGGAGAAATATTTGTCATGAATATTACACTTGCAGTCAAGTCTTCATCGTAGTCTAAGTCGAATGCATCTACACAGTCTGCCATGAATAGTAAGCTTGTAGTTAATTCTTCTTCATAGTCCGAGTCGAATGCTTCTAGATGATCTGTCATAAAATCCTGCTCCTCGTCATCAAGTGTATCCTCTGCTTCCTCCTTCCTTACTAACAACATCTTTTCCTTAAACTAGTTGGAATCCATCACTCTCTTCTTGTTTGTGCACTGCCTTGCATAATCTCATGTTCCCTTGTAATTATATTACTTTATCACCTTGATAGCATTTGCCCATGTATAACTCCAAGAGTCTTAATAACATTAGTTCCAATAGCTTTAGCCTTACCAGCATTACTAGCCTAACTCTGAGTCTGTCATCATGGTACACTTTATACTATAACTCTACCTTCTTGAACATTTGCTTGAGTCCTTGGGTTAGATGAAGTCTTGAGTTGGTTGTTGGTAGGTAGGTATCTTATAGTAAATGCCTTACAAAGAAACATCATAGCCTTGTAGATACTCCCAATTGGATCATCAGTTGGATTAAACATAGGAATTGCAAGTTCTGGTGAAGGCGATGTTGATGTAGCAGGTCTTGTTGAACAATAGGTGCAGCATAAGGTTGTTGTGGAGGATATGACACTTGTTGATTAAGTTGTGATGCTTGATTGGTGTAAACAAATAGTGCATTATAAGTATTAGCAACTAATGCAAGTGGATCAGATTTCTAATAGGCCGCTCAGCTCGAATCTCATTTGCATCATCCTGGTTCTACTTAAGATAGGCATATAACTAATGGTAGGTAACCATGTGAAGATCCTTTGATTGCTTGACCATTATCTCATACCTTCTCCACTCAAGCTGGAGATTTTTTAAAAATTTGGGGTTGATCTGAAGCTTATTCATCTCAATTCCATTAATGATTATATCATTCATCGGCTTATCAAATCTTAGGTAATATGATTTAATTGTTTACATTTCTCTGATGTAAACTTCTCAAACTTATTAGCTAACTTTGTTTCCCTTTCGTGCTTAGTCATTTTTGTTCCCTCCATGAGTTCCTTCACCCTATTCCAGATTGAATTATCAGTTTTCACGTGATTCAGAAGAGAGTTGATGTAATTTGGTAACTCTTGCAACACTATATTAGCAGCCCTTACGTCACATTTAACTTGTTTCTTTCATCAGCATTTAAATCAGCCATAATTTGCAGTCTCTTATGTGTCGATCTTCCAGCATCTGGGTTTCTTGGATCATTAATCTCTTTGAACTGATATGGACCATTAAGAATTGAATTTAAATATAGTTGGCCATTTTCTTTCCTTTCAACATACATTAGCATTCTACTCTATCAAGTATCATAACTACCCTTTCTCTAGCATAGGTGGACGGTTTTCAGAACCAGCAATAAGGATAACTTGAGTTAATGTAGACATGATGATTAGATATTTGTGTGAAATGATATGTGGATCTTATAGATGATTAAGAAGTGTTGTGTGATTTTGGATGGTTGATAAAGTGATTAAGTGTTTTAACCACAATGTTATATGTAAACATGAAGTTATCTCGCCTTGTACACTATCTCATCTTGCCTAGGGCTTAAATCGCCTCACACTTAACTCGCCTGAGTTAACTCGCTTGACTTAACTCGTTGTTTTTCAAAACCATAAGTCACCTTTTAGGAAATCCTTAAGTCGCCTTATTCGAAAATCGTAACTCGTCGTGAGATAAATTTAACTCGCCAAAAGAGGGTTTTGCAAGTCGCCAAAAAAGGGTTTCGCAACTCGCCTTCGATGAATAGTAACACAACTTGCCTTTTTTGAATGGTGTCTTAACTTGCCTTTTTCACATAATTTTTAATCACGAAAAAACACTTAAAAATTACACTTTTAACTATTTTTAATCTTTTCTTTTTGAAAATCTAACTTTAATAACACTAATGCTATAACAAAAACACAAACTTTAAGGTTTTTAATCACTAAAAAGCTTAGATTTTAATAAAAAAACGTGGCTTTGTAAACTAAGACTTAAGTCGCCTTTTTAGAAACAAGATTTTTGATCTTAAACACACACAAAGAACACTTATAGATCATCTTTTTTGCTCTGATACCAATTGTAAGAATCCTATATTAGTATAAAATCAAACAAGATTAAGCTAGGTTTAGAGAAAGAAAGAGAAGGTGAGTGTTCAAGAGAGAAATACATGATATTCATATGTGAAAGCATGTTACGATCATCCTTAGAACTACACCCTCCTACCAAGGGGTATATATACTTACATATACAATCTATAGACCGACCATGGATAGTCTATGAACTGGACCCTTACACGTTTAATACAAAACATAACATGAACTACGACCCTCTATGACCTGGAGTGATCGACACTTTCTATAATCCTAACATTTTGCATTTTCCACCCTCTAGTATTTATCCCGGATGAATAATAGGCTTAGTGTAATTATCCTTTATCCTATAATGAATATAACGTCGTATTTTTATTTCCTCTTTTATCTCTTTTCATTTCATAACTTGTTTCTTATTTTCGCTTGCATTGTCCCGTTTATTGTGCACTGGTGTGACCCTTCGGTATTTCCGTGAAGGCTAGTGGTGAAATTCATTGTTGGTTTGCACATTATCCTTTCAGACTCCCACTTGTGCAAAGTAACAACTCTCTGGTGTTGTTTTATTATTTTACCATACCAAGAGGTCCCGAGCAAGGCATTGAAGTGCCTAACTCACATTAACTAATTCAATGCACATATAAGTTATTTACGAACTTTGAGATATTTTTTGAAAGTAGTAGACATGGATGTTTATTCTGAATACTTTCTTCCTATCTTGTCTTTAACGTGGTTTGATTTGTACTCCCTTAGTGTCATTGACACTTTAGTCGCATGGCAATGCTTTTCGCAAATCTACTACACACAAGGGGCCTAGAAAAAATATCCTTATCCTGTCTATTTTAACTTGGAGTTAGAAATTTCCATCTTGGCTAATAAGCCATTTCTCCTTACCTCCCACTAAATTTGACGTTAGCACACGACGTTACGCTTTTACGCAGTTACTGTAAACCAAGTCTAGGCCCATTGAGAAATAAAGCTAAATGATCTACATACTCAGGTCATTAGGATAGTTCGCCACGATCCAAGAATGCCAATAACATTGATCCATATGGACGCTTCTCGATCACGGTCATGTCTAAATTTTGTACGTCAATAAATGTATGTACGACTCAACATGTCATTCCCAACATGTGTCTCGTCTTATAATAACTGTGATCATTATCTTGGTATCCCTCATGATAATCAGTTAAGGAGCCTCCTTTAGAATGAATATGTCTTTCATTCATGGATTCAAAATCCGCTAACTAGTATCTCATGGTAATGCATCGTCTGATTTTCATGAGTCTTGGAGATTACTTCCGATCCTGCATCGATTGATTAAGCTCGTACCAGGAAGTGGTGGGAGTGAATTATCACTGAACTTTATTACTTCCTAATGATTGTTTATTCTGGAAGAACCATTGAGCCTTACTTACGCCTCATACGTATTGCATATTGTCTAACTGTGAATGAATCTAAGAGAGTATTGGTTCTGTTAATTTAGTACTACTGGATGATAGACTTAGCTAAATCGCGACTCACTCAGCTTAGTATTCAACTATGCACTTCATTCTTTACCTGCAACAAAATATAATCACATGTACAAATATGAACCTGTGACTCCTTGTTAATGATTCTCCTAAGTCTATGAGAATTTCAGTACAAGCCTCTTGAACCATGATGTAGTTGCGTGTTCCTTGATTTGAGAGTTTGGTCTCGAAATCTTTTAAGTCACATGGCTTCTATATTTGTATAAAACCACAAGATCAACACTCTAGATTATGCCAAACTATTTTTCTCTTTAGGGCAAAGCATGTTTATTTAATGATCTTGTCATCCTCCCACTAAATCTCACAATACTTAGGAATTCCCTCATGGATCTTCAGGATCCATAATTCATGTCTTTGCTTTGTACTCTTTAGTTAAACAATCAAAGTTAACTTTCCTGTGATCTCGCTTTCTTTGCATGACTTTGAGATTCGTACTCTTCATTAGTCTTAAGCACATTAATTTTGACATTGGTTTAACAAGTGTTAACCTTAGTTAACTGTTCTCATGTGAAGCACCAATTTGCTTTACATGAACATTCCAAAGCATAATTGAGATTTTACTCATGATCTACAAACCCATAGCCTTCTGAGTTTGACTTACAAATCATGAGCTTTACTCAATCTTTAGATTCTAGAAATATTATCACAGAAGTATTCCACATTTATAAGAAATATCACTCATTGTATTAGAGTAGAGGTCGTTGCCCTGATTCATCAGGACTCGAGAAATTTATGTCTTTAATTTTCAAGTACTAGCATCTATTTTATTAGACCTGGTAGAAATGTTATTCATCTTGTTTTTGCTTATACTTTGAACTTCTATCGTAGAAGGATTTCATAAAAGTTATAACTTAAAAGCTTTCTTGAACCTTTTCTTTTACTTCACCAGTTCTATTTAAATAGCCCATAAAGTATGATCAGTCTATGACCAGACCAGATAGATTGTTTGACATTTGCAGAACTTTATTTAGGATAAGTACTATGTTTTAAGAGACTTATATTTTATGAGTCCCAATGAATAGATCTTCTTAGCTTGTTAAACTTAGTTAACTTGGATAAATCCAAACTAACTATGTGAGAAACTATGATTATGAATACTACAAGTTATGCGGAATCTAACTTGCAATACTAAGAAGAACAATGTAAACAAAACTTTAAATATATATTGATTGCAAATATTCTACCTAGGTTACAGAATAACTAACTATGAACACTTATATCACTTGTATATCTTACTATGCCGTAGGGTTCTTTTTATACACTAAGGAAAACCCTAATGGGCTTACAAAATGCGTCAAGTGATCATGCATATCTATTCCTAATATAACTCATGCATATCACTTAAGCAGTACTAACTATATCACTAACAGTACTAACTATACTGGCAGTACTAACAATGTATTGGCAATACTAACTATTATAACTAACAGTACTAACATACTTAGTCTATATTCTTCAATCTTCAATAGTAGTACTAAGTCCATCAGCAGTATAAACTTGTAGAAGCTCTTAATTCCCAACAAAAATAATCGATAGCAATGTGTGGAGGTAAAAGACAGGATAAACTTATGTTGGGCCTCGCTTGGGTTTGACTTTGCTTTCGCAAGAGTCAACCGACTCCGCGGGTCCAGGACTGCTACGAGCATCCGACAGGAGATCTGAGTCAGCCTCCTCCTCCGACTCTTCTAACTAGACTTCCTCCTTCGGTTCCTTGAGAGGATCCTACTCAATTGGCTCCTATTCTGACACTTCTAGTATCGAGTAGCTCGTAGGTCGAGATAAAACTCTTAAAAAAACAAGAAAACAAAACGCATAGATAGCTAAACATATAGATCCTATTATGCAGCTATATAGACTCTTAGGTTATAGTCTAGGTTAAACCACCTCCTTTTCTATAACCAATGGCTCCAATACCAATCTGTCACACCCCGCCAAGGCAGAATCACGAGGCATAACAAGATAGGCATCATCACAATACATTGATGTCAATAATAAAGAATGTCTAGAATGCATTAAATTAAAACCAAAGTGTTATGATGACACCTAACACAAGAGGAGTCTTGTATAGAGGTTAATCGCACACACAATACATAGACATAGGAAAATAAATCCAATCATAACATCTCGATTATTCAAAATATTTGAAATACGAAAATACAAAATGAAGACTCCAGAAAAAAGACTCAATGATGCAAATCTTAGGGTCTCACTAGCCACGCATCTTAACATCCTTAACTTCACTATGGTCACTTGAA
>BQNB010149753.1:0-16130 GCA_026074375.1 Tanacetum coccineum
GTTTTTAGATTCGATCGTTTGATTTGTTTTGGATCGTTTTCAGATTCGATTTGTTTTAGATCGTTTTCAGGTTCGATCATTTGGCTTTGGTTTGGATCGTTTTCAGATTCGATCAATTGGTTTTGTTTTTGGACCGTTTTCGGATTCGATCGTTTGTTTTGAATTTGGCTAGCATCTTTAGCGTTTGAAAATTTGAATTTGAAGACGAAGATTCGTTTGGTTTGAAGTTTCGAACGGAGTTGAAGTCACGGTGGAGATTGTTAGAAAAGTGACTTAAACTCTAAGGGGCGTTTGGTAAATTTGGTTTTGGAATAGATATTAGTTTTTGATTTGTTTCCCAATTTGTGTTGGTTTAGAATTTGGTAGTTTTAGGTCATTGGTTCCCTATAAATAGTGGCCAATGTCATTAGTTTTCTTTGTACCTTTGAATATTTGTTTCGTATCTTTTGAAATTAGGGTTTGTTACCTTTGAATTTGTCTTTGTAATTTGGTTTGGTATTTGAATAAAGCTTCCGCTTTGTTTGTTCGAATTTGTTCGTTTGTTTGTGCTTTTGATTACCAACAAGTGGTATCAGAGCTGGGTTGAAGATGAAGAAGAAAAAGAAAAAAGGTTAGTTTTGGGTTCGTTTGGATTGAAGTTGGTTTTTTTATTGTTTAAAGAATTCGTTTTGCGTTACTGGAATTCGTTTGGATTTGGAATTGTCAGATACGATGGAGTTTCCAGATTCGATCATTTGTTTGATTTGTTTTGGATCATTTTCAGATTCGATCGTTTGGATTTGTTTTGGATCATTTTTAGATTCTATCGTTTGCTTTGTTTTGGATCGTTTTCAGATTCGATCGTTTGGATTTGTTTTGGATCGTTTTCAGATTCGATCGTTTGCTTTGTTTTGGATCGTTTTCAGATTCGATCGTTTGCTTTGTTTTGGATCGTTTTCAGATTTGATCGTTTGATTTGTTTTGGATCTTTTTCAGATTCGATCAATTGGTTTTGTTTTTAGATCATTTTCGGATTCGATCGTTTGTTTTGAATTTGGCTAGCATCTCTAGCGTTTGAAAATTTGAATTTGAAGACGAAGATTCGTTTGGTTTGAAGTTTCGAACGGAGTTGAAGTCACGGTGGAGATTGTTAGAAAAGTGACTTAAACTCTAAGGGGCGTTTGGTAAATTTGTGTGACTTGGCCACCAAGTTTGTTTAGCCTATAAATAGGGATTGATGGGTTTAGTTTTCTTTGTACCTTTGAATATAATATGATCTTGTACCTTTGAATATCATTTGTACCTTTGAATTTGATTTTGTATTTGGTTTGGTTATTTAAATAAAGCTTCCGCTTCGTTTGTTTGATTTTGTTTTGCTTTTGTTCTTCGTCTTTGATTATCGTGCCCTCCGCTTCGTTTGTTCGAATTTGTTCGTTTGTTTGTGCTTTTGATTTCCAACACTCTGGATCACCGACAATTAGCCGATGACCGGAGGATAGCAATTTTTATTGGTGGATCTTACCTAGAGCTGTGATACCATGAAAGATAATAGAAATTGATATTGATTGGATTCATCTCATTACATAACAAAGCATGTCTATTTATAATAGAACATAGCTTTGGGAATAAGCTACTAAACCCTAGATCTAATGGACCTCAAGCCCATAATGGCTTGGGCCAATAATTTATGCGTCTAACAAAACGTACCCTTGACGACATTGGAATCGGGGTTAGCATCTCCTCCACCCAACACATAAGATTTTCCTCTTGCTTCACCAACTCCATTCTTGTTTCTAGCCTTGTTTCCACGGTTTTGATCTTTTAACTTTGGGCAATCACTCCTGTAGTGTCCTTGCCTTCCACACTCGAAACGAGTTAAAACTCTCGGATTCACAATTTGACCCCTCTAGGTAGAAGTAGTGGAATTTGTGACCTTACAATCCCGAGTTAAATGTACAATCTTGTTACACTTCCCACATCTCACAGTGCAAGGCCCTTCATGATGAAGCTTACACTTGTTACAGAGAGGCAACGGTCCAGTATATGGTTTTCTCTCATTGTTGCCAGCCGTATAAGCTCTCGCCACATTTTGACCTCCTACATTCGGCCTTTTGAATGGTGGCTGTTGTCCACGGTTGTCTCTCTAATTGACCTCAAATCTTCTTTTGTTCTTAGCATTTTTCACAGCATATCCCTTCAACTTTTGATCCATTAAGTTGTTAGCAATTCGAATAGCATCATGCAGTCTTGTAGGTTCAGCAGCAATTACATTCCCTTGGATGTTATCGGAGAGTCCTCCAATGAATTTCTCAACCCGATCCTCCTCCTCTTAAACCATCTTGGTGCACAACATAGTCAACTCTTGAAATCTATGAGTATAAGCAGCCAAATCATTGTTCTTCACGATCAGATTCCACAGCTCAGATTCCATCTTTTGGATTTCATTTCTTGGGCAGTACACTTAAGTCATTAGCTTCATGAGCTCTCTCCATGACATGGCGAATGCAGCCTCAGTCCCAATAGTCCTCTTATGTGAGTTCCACCAAGTTAGTGCACTGTTCAACAGTGTGCAAGTAGCATACTTGACTTGGTATTTCTCTGGACAATTGCTGATATGGAACACTGTTTCCATCTTCTCAAACCACCTTATCAACCCGACAACTCCTTCCGTTCCCTTGAAGTTGAGTGGTTGACACTTCATGAAATCCTGGTATGTGCATTCTCTAGAAACAGGTCTATCACCTCTACCATTCTCATTTGGATTTCCATTTCCACCATTTCCGTTATCGTTGTCACTGCCATTCTGGCTTTGATTCTCAGCCTCGAGAGCATTGGCGGCACGGGTTGCCTCATGAGCAGCCAACGCTTCTTCCACACATCGGTTAATGAGTTCTTTGATTGCCTCAAGGGTCATACCGGAGCGAGTGATGGTCATTGTTCTACATCACAAGACATAACACACGCTAAGATTCGATACGAGATATAGCCATTATAAATGGTAAATAAGGTTTATATAGAAAAATGCAATAGAACATGTCTTGCCAGAACAAGTAAATAACAATAAAGATAAATACGCGAGAAAAATCAAAACAAACTTTTTCATTCCATAAATAAAAGCATAATTCGGTTACAACCAACACAAAATAGGTTCATGATTTACGATTATTTCTACTGCTAACATCTAGACCTAACCATCTGTCTAGTGTCCCACATGATCATGGTACTACTAGTCTAAGGGCGAAAACCCAAACGCCTCTCAATAAACGACCCCAACCTCCTAAGTATCCTCCTAGTATCATCACGATCCCTACAAACCTGACGAAACTCCTCCTGTGAAAGTGCCATGTGCCAACGAAGACTGTCAACCCTATCTCTCTCTATACCCAACATGGCTCGACCTTTAGGTACTCTAGTCTTAAACTCCCAATCCTCTCAACCAAACTAGCTCGCTCTCTACTAGCTACTAACTGACTAGCCTCTAACTGTCTCTGAGTGGTCTCAATCTCAGTAATCCTATCAATACGAACCTCTAACATGTAGTGAACTATATCATAAATGGTATCCTTAAGGTCAGGAATACCTCCTCTAGAAGACTCAGAACTATCACCAATAGCCAATGGATCTACAACGATCTCTCTCGTGTCTACCTGCACTAGCCTCTACCTCAAACTCCTTATCATCCTCCCTAACATCACTAGCAGCAATCTCAACTCCTATATCTATACTATCCTCAGGGTGAGCTACAACTCCCTCACTAATACCTACATCTGCATAAGCCTTTACATCTGCAGTATCCACCTCCATATGCTCCTCTTCGCTATCCTCAGATGAGTATGAATCTCTAAACCTCTTGCGAGGTGGTAACAGATCAGCAGGAGTATAGGCTATCAACCTCGAATCATAAGTAGGTGATGGTATCGAAGTAGTAGGGGACCTACATCTCTTGCGAGATGGTCCAGAAGAAAGTGAAGATGAATCCAATGACCTCTCAAAAGATAAACCTAGGATGACCTGATTGTCGTTGGGTACGGGTGTAACAATGTAAGACATCCAACGTCTAAATGCCTTACTACGTCGTGGAGTCCTAGCAAGTGATTGATGAACAGATCTATGTGGTGTAGATGAATCAGCATCGGTGATGTCTGGTGGTGTATGTCCGGATAAGGAATGATTTGAAGGTGAACTAGAAGAAGATGAGTCTGGTGAAGAATGACGATTCGATGAATGATGAGATACACGTCTCCATGCAAGTCTACGACCAGGAATGGGTCTAACTCTCTTCCTCGCAGTCAACAACTTACGCGGCCCATTCAGGTGGGTGCGGCAAGGTCGACCGAAAGGGATAGTCTCACCGGGTCGGATAAGAGTCGCTGAACGTCGATGAATCCTGGGTGGGGCAACAATAGGGGCAAGGGGGAACTCTGATAATGGTGCAAGAGTATCATGAAATGATGATCCAAAGGGTGAAACCAATGGCAAATCTGGTACGGGAGGTAAAGAATCCTCCGATGGATCAGAATCAGAAGAAGATGAATAATCCACTAAATCAAGTACTCCGGTAGGTGAGACGACTGGAACTGCCCCTACCTCCGGTGCAACTATAGGGTCAGCTGGAACAATAGGGACCTCAGGGATAACAGGGATAATAGCAGGAATAGCACCAAAGAGAATCACTCGTGGGGCATGAGAGCCCACGCTCTCCTCAGACGAATCAGATGAAATAGAAATAATAGGAGCAACCATGACCTGCACAAGCACAAGTTTATATAAATCTCTTTATATGAAACCATGCAACGTGCAAGCAAAGTCAAGAAGATAAGCATGATGCAAAAATATGATATGGCAAAATGGTAAATAAAGTAATTATGGCAATATGATATATAATCAGTACTTATATATATATATATATATATATATATATATATATATATAAAAAAATATATATATATATATATATATATATATATATATATATATATATATATATATATATATATATATATATATATATATATATTAAACGCTATTATTATAAAGAAGGTAAAAGCACATAGGATCACATACTGGTTATAGCCCAGACCTAGATATACTACCTGGTTCTCTATAACCTTGGCTCTGGATACCAACATCCCCACCCCCCAAAACGGCTAGTCGGAAACACTGTGACCGGGTGGTGGACTGTCATAAAACACATCATACAAGATACAAATAACGACCTCTAACGGTTTGTTTAAAATCCAACATCGTTGCCTTTAAATATAAATATAGTAAAAGTTTTACTTGAGGCCAACGTAATAATGCGGAGAGCGAATAAAATGTTTTAAAGTTTGACAACGATGTTAACATAGATAATAATAATTCTTAAAAATCGGTCCAATGTAAGGCAACAGCCAACAAGCAAGCAAAGATATCCATAGCTAAGCACCTGAGAAAAAACATGCTAAAACGGTCAACATAAAGTTGAGTGAATTCATAGGTTTGAATTTAATATTAAAAGTGGACCACAAGTTTACAGTACGCACATGACAATTATAAAGTTACAACTTCACATAAAAAGAAATTTACGTTTGCGCTAAGCTCATGACACCAAAGCTCAATTTAAAAGGAAGCATTTTATATGCCAAATAGAATTACTCGCCCTAAAGGTATTCGACCAAGATCACCTATTGAAAATTCGACATGGTATATATTCGTCTGTTCGGGACCTCCGAATCTAGTAAGCGCTACTTACCCGGATAGGGATAATTACTCCCAATAGATCTATTTACAACATTCGCGCTTACTTAACCAGTACAGCCGGTTAAGCAATTGACATTTCATGGTAATTCGAGCATTAGTGGTGTATTCGCTACTTAGGCAACACGTAATCAGGAAAAGGCAACGTAAAGTAACTATGTCCATAGTTTAAAAGCAAACAATGTTTCTCACCCCAAAATAGTAAAGTAAAAGTAGTAAAATATGGGGCTATGAACTCACCTTAGCAAGATGAGCAAATGATAATCACGCAAGAAGAAATGATATAGAAATCTAGCCGCGACCTAGAATAATAACGCGTCTTAGGAACACGGAAAGTATGCCTAGAATTGCACAATATGTTCATTACCAAAATACATCCAAGTGTGTTTGCTTTGGTTTGATTAACAAAACATGATGAAATAAAATCATATAGTTTTTTGTTAGTTTTGGCGTTTAACCAAAAATTACTATTTTTAGTAAGTTTCTATTTTAGGAAAGTTTTTAGTTTCGGGACGTTAATACCGTCCCTTATATTTATTAAGTTTCCATATTTTCAAAATGCACTAACTAGCCTTAATCGCTTAACTTCTATGTCCGTTTCGATAAATTTTTACCAAACTTACTATTTTTAGTAACTTTAACGTTTTTCCTAAAATATGTTAACGACGTCTTTAAATGATACTAATCAATATATATGTGCTACTATATGTTTTGCTAGTGTTTAGAAAGTCTAAAAATGTCCGAAAGTGTCCGAAAACTCATTTTACTATTCACATCAGCACACTATTCATCCGGTTTTGTCGAAAAATGTTTCAAGTTTCATTTGGCTATAACTTGGTCGTTTTAAATCCAATTTTAATGTGCGATATATGAAAAACTATCTATTCGAAACGAGCTCTTCAAAAACTACTTTTACGCCTAATGAAAACATTTTTAGGTCGACCAAAACCTCAAAACAAATTTGGGACAGCAAGCACTTTTTGTCAAAAACGCAACCAAAATCCACCCAAACTTCACAATAGTGCCTAATCTAGCCTAATCTCCATTCACAACTAATCCACAACAAAACCACACCTAAATCTAACCTAATCCCTTCATTTCTATTGTTGCAACACTCATCAACTCTCATCTCACCAAGAACATAATATTTAACTAGTAAAATAAAGTAGTATCATTATTTATGAAATCTTGTCTTTAAAATCTTTCAAAAATTAAAACACAACATATGGATGTATGGATCTTTGAACATATAAGAAGAATGTAAGTAAACCACAAAGAAAGATTCAAGATACTTACAAGAATGAAGAACAAGAAGTAATAACACAAGATCTATACCCAAAATCAATAGATCTTGAAAAACCCCAAATAATAACCAAACCCTAATTTGTAGATCTTGAAAATACTTGAAATCAAAAGAAAACCTTCTTGGAATAACCTTGGATCTTGATAAAATAAAGTATGGAATGTGTGAATCTTGGTAGAAATCAAAAGTATGGATTGTGTGTGTGTGTTAGTGTGTGCCGTGAGCAAGGAGAACAAAAGAGGGAGAGAAAACAATTTTTGAGGCTATGAAATGAATGAAAACCCTAAGTTCTATCACAAGGTATTTATAGGACATGAAGTAGGGTTTAGGGTTACATGGTTTATTGAATTAAGTGACCAACACACACCAAAGGTGTGTGTGTTTGTTTGCTTGGCCGAACCACCACCACAAGGACCATATGGTTTAAATTTTTAGATAATGGCTCATATTAGATGCATAGGCTTAGTCAAATGAGGTCAAATGGTGTACATGTGATCAAACTTCACATGCATAAGTCAAATGGTTGTATTTGTGTATGAATGGACTCCCTCATGTGTCACTTTCATACACATGCTTGGGAAGTTCAAGAAAAGATGTCATTTAATTAATTTCAAAGCTCAAGGTGCATTTGGTTTGGGTCTAGGCGTCCAAAGTATAACAAGAGAAGAGGGTGAAAAAATTTTTTGACTTTAGAATACGAGCTAGACGATAACTAAAGTTTACACGAAAAGAATTCGAGTTTTCAAGGTTCCGTTAGGTCAAAAACACGAAAAATGCAATTTAAAAGTTAAAGCGTAAAAATAAATATCGGGAGTGATAGTAAACTACAAAACACTTGGAAAAGATAAAATAACTCATATAATATCTAAACTAATAAATATCCAATGCCGGAACGCATCCAATGACGTTTTTCAGGTTTACGCGGGTTTACTTCCCGGTAAACCGCCAGATTCAAACGTAACGTATAAAAGTCAAAAATAATTGTTGAAAAAGTTTAAAATATTGACCTAAAAATCTCGGGGTGGGACATTCTTCCCCCATTGAAGAAGCTTTGTCCTTAAAGCTTAAGACGTGGGTTCAGGATTAACGAAAAGGTGAGGGTACTTTTTCTTCATTTGGTCCTCGCGCTCCCAAGTAAACTCGGGCCCTCGTCTCGAATTCCATCGGACCTTCATGATTGGAATGCGGCTTTGCTTCATCTGTTTAACTTCTCGATCCATAATTTTAACTAGTTATTCAATGAAATGGAGCTTGTCATCAATCTGGGTCTCGTCCAACGGAATAGCTAGTGGTTCGTCTACGAAATACTTCTTCAGATTGGAAACATGAAAAGTACTATGAACTCGGCTTAACTTCTCTGGAATTTAAAGTCGATAAGCAAGCGTTCCTACTTTAGCAATAATCTTGAAAGTCCTTATATAACGAGGGTTCAGCTTCCCTCGTTTGTTAAAACGTATCACCCCTTTCCATGGCGACACTTTCAACATGACCTTGTCTCTAACCTCAAATTCAAATGGATTACGCCTCATACCGACATAGCTCTTCTATCTATCTCGGGCAGCTTGGATTATTTTTTTGATTTGAATGATCTTCTCTGTTGTTTCATAAACAATTTCCAGACCAGTGAGCTGAGCGTCCCCAACCTCAGCCCAACAAATAGGTGATCTACATTTTCGCCCGTAGAGAGCTTCAAACGGTGCAACCTTAATACTAGTGTGATAACTGTTGTTGTAAGAAAACTCCACTAAAGTTAGGTGTCTATCCCAACCTTTCCCAAAATCCATCACACAAGCACGTAGCATGTCCTTCAAGGTTTGGATGGTTCTCTCACTCTAACCTTTAATTTGTGGATGGTAAGCCATACTCATATCTAATTAAGTATCTAGGGCTTTGTTCAGTGATATCCAGAAATGAGATGCAAATTTATTGTCCTAATCAGAAATGATCAAAACCGGCACTCCATGCCTCGAGACTACTTCCTTCAAGTATTGTCTCGTCAACTTCTCCATTGAGTCGGTCTCCTTTATTGGTAAGAAATGAACAGATTTTGTGAGTTGGTCAACAATTACCCAAATTGTATCTTGACCAGTTAATGATTTTGGTAACTTAGTTACGAAATCCAGTAATGTTCTCTCACTTCCATACTGGGATCACGGGTTGAACCAACAAACTGGATGGTTACATGTCGTGGAAGAAAACAGAAGATTACACGAAGATTTGAAGCTTAGATGAAGAAATAATTCAAGTTAATGATCTTTCGATACATGTTCATTGTTTTGGCCATAACTCGGTCATACGAGCTCCGTTTTAGTTGATTTAAGCGGCCATGCGAAGAGAATTCAATTATCTACAACCATGAAAAAGGCCAACTGCTGAAAATGAACAAAAATACGCTGTACTTGTAGAAAGTGCAACACGCTTTTCACGAAAACTGAAAAGTCCTTTAACACCCAAAGTGTGGCGGTTTTACCCAAAGTGCGGCGCACTTTTGAGGCGGTGGAGAAAATTAAATGCAATTAAATGAAGTATGCATTAACTCCATATGTGTGGCGCACAAATAAGTTTGTGCGGCGCACTTTGGCTCTCGAACAACCTATAAATACCCTCTTTGGCTCTCTCATTTTACACACTCTCATACAAATAAATCCCATTCGTTTAGAACACTTAGAATAGGTGTTTTTGGTGATCTTGGCTTGACAAACCAAGGAACCAAACACCCATTCAAACCATCATCACCCCCATCGACTACGACCATCACCACCACTACCATCATCACCACCACTCTCCACCATCAATTTCTAGATTTTAATCCAACTAAGGAAGTAGCATTGAAGTGTAATTTAAATCTATAAGCGATTGTGATAGAATTGTTCATAGTTTCTGGGTTTTGCTTTGAATATAATGAAATGTTCTTGTTAAATTCTTGTGAAATCACCGTCATTTGCTTTTGGAATTTGGTATAATCTTGTTTATCCTTTGAATATGATTATTATTAAATTGTTTTAGTTCATAATGTGTTTTGTTACTTCTTAGATCATGAAGTAGTCATCTTGTGTTTGTTTGGGTAATATGTGATCTCGGATATGGAGCGTTTGGATATGTGTTTATTGAATTGGTAAAACATATTTTATACAAAAATATAGGCCGAAAGGGTTCTTTTATATATGTGTTTAATCATTCCACTTAATATATTGGTTATAATAACTTATAAAGGTCGAAAGGATTTGTTGTTATTAATCGATATAATCACTCGTTATATTTAAAAGCCGAAAGGATTTATAACTTGTGATAACTTTATTTTCTAAACTTATAAACACTATCCTAAACAAATCATTATCTAAGTGATCATTGCCTAAACAAACATACCTTAATCATTTGATTGAATCATCTTTTATTGCTTTCTTTACAATATTCGATATATGCAAGAGTTGGTTAATTTGATCCGTGACAATCTTATTAACTTTAGCACCTTAATTACAAACTGTGAAAACTTTAATTCCCGTGGAATGACCTCGACTTACCTAAATCTATACTATACACGAATGGGTATACTTCCCGAGTGTTGTGTTTTTAGTAACAAATTGGTATTTCTAGTTATTATAAATTTAAAGCTTGGAAAACACACATCACTGTTCAACACGAAATCTTGCTCTAATAAACTCAACATAGAAAATCTACCGAGCAAATATCAGGGGAGTTTCTCATTCTAATTCTTTTTAATTCCTGAATTTAATGTTTTATCTATACAACGAGGACATTGTATAATTCAAGTGGGGGATGGAATTAGAATGTTTACTTGTCCTATTTTTCACACTAAAATGCTTAAATTATGATCATATTTAAAACTTTGTCAAGCATACTTTTGTGAAATTACTTGATACATAACCCGCACACAATAACCCTTGTTAGATATTGTGAGGATTTAACCTTTTTTGTTTCTAAATTTTTACCCAAATTCCACAAAATATGAGTGTGTCGGTGATGTTGTAACTTTAAAACTTGGCTTTGTATATCTATTCAAGACCACAGTGATAAGTACTATAGATTTAGATGGAGTAACTTGTTTAAATTGGTAAATTTTATGATTACACCTAAATCACCTTTGAATGTTGCTTATTAACTAACTACACTCGTTAGTTAACCCCCGTATAAACTTTAAGAGTAAGATACCTCTAGAACAATCCGTAAAGCCAATCCTTTAGGAACTACACCAATTTTTCTATCTTTGCTAGCTGCTTAAAGTTGCTAGTTGCTAGTTGCTTAAAATGTAAAGTTTGTATTTCTTAAGTCTTGTGTCAAAATTTTCTATCTTTGGTACGGTTGGAAGAAATTTACACATTGCAAATAGGAATGTATATTATACTCAAAACTCATGTATTTTTACAACCATCGCAATTATTGATACATCCGAAAAATGAAGAATTATCGAAGGAATTATCCAGAATTATTATGATCGTGAAGATAGTGAAACTACACCGAGTTTCGTAGTATAGTATTATTAAAAAAAATTGCAACAAAAAAAGAGAAAAGGAAATTTTGAAGATAATCGTTTCGTAACTACCGAAGGAAATACACAAAGTGAAAGATATCGCCACTTCCCTTGTATAGTATTGTATAAAGTGAAAGATATCGCCACTTCCCTTGTATAGTATGTAAAGTATGGGATGTTTGGGAAGTTGACCGTTACGGGAACGCCAACTTAGGTTGTTGTTTATGATCTATGATCAAGTCATTGTAAATAGTTATGTCTTTATCATGGTAAGGGTCAGGAAAAAGTGTCTAGCAACTTGTATTTTAGACTTAATCTATTTGTTTTGTAATTTTTATTTATCAACAATTTATTTCCCTTCCCTAATCATTAACGATGGGTTTGATGCGAATGAGGATGTGATCAAGCGTGCATGTCTATTCCGTCGTTACAGCCATGTGTTCATGTCTCAGTTGCCATGTTGGTTTATTACTATTGGTGAAAGTTAGAAGATCCATACCCTATATTATTCTACTTTTCCTACTCTTTAGCTTGAGTGAGCAGTTACATGTGTCTATCCTATCGTTACAGGTGTGTATGTGTGATCTTTGTCGCCCTCCTGGAATATTGGTATCGATAAAGATTAGTTAGAGTAATCAATCCTAAGCCTTCTCATACAAACTC
This sequence comes from Tanacetum coccineum, assembly GCA_026074375.1. Classification (NCBI taxonomy): domain Eukaryota; kingdom Viridiplantae; phylum Streptophyta; class Magnoliopsida; order Asterales; family Asteraceae; genus Tanacetum; species Tanacetum coccineum. Next base: position 12,171 of record BQNB010149753.1, read on the forward strand.
ATATTTACCTTTATAAACTTGTTACTTCTTAGCTTTAGCGGTGGAGATGTGTATCCTTGCCAAGCTTATGATAGAATACTCGTCATGACCGAGCAATTGAGCGAATTAGTTACATGTTACCACATAGATTAGTTGATTAATTTGAGTGGTTTTATCTTCCTATTTCATGAGGTGTTTGGTTGTGTACTTGTAATAGACCAAATAAATACTTTAACGGAAAATATCCTTAGGGATACATTTTTATAAACATCTAAAGGCAACTGAAGACAAGTAGGAATCAAGTGGGGGGATATTTGATGATATCAAATAATGTCTATTTTATAACATCATTTATCCCATTTATTTAGCTCATTTTGTATAATTATTGCAAAGAATTATTACTTGATCGTTTATATTTGAGATTTGCAGTAATTACGATCACTACCACACAAACTAGCTAATGCAATGAAAAATTTGTAACGGTATATTTTTGTTGTAAATTTGCAACAGAAATGCAACGAATTACCAACCGAATTTGCATCGACAAATAAAATGGTTGCAAATCCATTGCAAAATATAAACTAATTTCTTATATATATATTGTTATTTTTTCCGTTGAAAATCCGTTGCAAATAATACAAAATTGCAACGGAAATGCAACGACAGACAAAAAAATAAGTCAAAAAGAAATTACAATTTATTTTCCGTTGCAATTTTGTTGCAAATTTTCATAATTGCAATGGCAATGCAACGAAACACAAAAAAATAAGTCTAAAAGAAATTACAATTTATTTTTCGTTGCAAATTTTAATAATTGCAACGGAAATGCAACGAAAGACAAAAAATAAGTCAAAAAGAAAGTACAATTTATTTTCCGTTGCAAATTTATTTTGTATTCGGTTGCAAGTCCGTTGTAAATTTAATTAGCAACGGAATTGCAATAGAAGAGTAAAAAAATACGAAAGCTAATTTGAAAGAAATTATTTTTTCGTTGCAAGTAATAAAAATTTGCAACATAAAAACAACAAAAAAAATGAGCCTAAAAGAAATTATAATTTACGTTCTGTTGCAATCCCGATGCAAATCTTCATACGGAATAGCAACCGAAATTATAATATATTGTTATACATTAGATGTTCAACGGATGAGTTAAGATGCTATCGTTGTACATGAGATATTCAACGGATGAGTTGAGATTCTATCGTTGTACATGAGATGTTCAACGGAGGAGTCGAGATCATATCGTTATACATTAGATGTTCAACGGATGAGTCAAGATGATGTCGTTGTACATGAGATGCTCAACATATGAGTCAAAATGTTATGGTTATACATTAGATGGTCAACGGATGAGTCGAGATGCTATCGTTGTATATGAGATGTTCAACGGAGGAGTCGAGATGCTATCGTTGTACAGGAGAGATGCTATCATTATACATGAGATGTTCAACGGAGGAGTCGAGATGATATCGTTGTGCATGAGATGTTCAATGGAGGAGTTGAGATGCTATCGTTATACATTAGATGTTCAACTGATGTGTTGAGATGCTATCATTGTACATTAAATGTTTAACTGATGAGTCGAGATGCTATCGTTGTACATTAGATGTTCAACCGATAAGTCAAGATGCTATCGTTATACATTAGATGTTCAACGAAGGAGTCGAAATGCTATCGTTGTATATGAGATGTTCAACAGATGAGTCGAGATGCTATCGTTGTACATGAGATGTTCAACGGAAGAGTCGAGATGCTATTGTTATGCATTAGTTGTTCAACGGATGAGTCAAGATGCTATCATTATACATGAGATTTTCAACGGAGGAGTCGAGATGCTATCATTGTACATGAGATGTTCAACGGATGAGTCGAGATGCTATCGTTGTACATGAGATGTTCAACAGATGAGTCGAGATGCTATCGTTGTACATGAGATGTTCAACAGAAGAGTCGAGATGTTATCGTTATACATTAGTTGTTCAACGGAGGAGTCGAGATGCTATCGTTGTACATGAGATGTTCAATGGGGGCGTCGAGATGCTATCGTTATACATTAGATGTTCAATTGATGTGTCGAGATGCTATTGTTATACATTAGATGTTCAACTGATGAGTCGAGATGCTATCATTGTACATTAGATGTTCAACAGATAAGTAGAGATGCTATCGTTATACATTAGATGTTTAACGGAGGAGTCGAGATGCTATCGTTGTACATGAGATGTTCAACGGAGGAGTCGAGATGCTATCGTTATACATTAGATGTTCAACTGATGTGTTGAGATGCTATCGTTGTACATTAGATGTTCAACTGATGAGTTGAGATGCTATCATTGTACATTAGATGTTTAAGAGGTAAGTCAAGATGCTATCGTTATACATTAGATGTTCAACGGAGGGGTCGAGATGCTATCGTTGTATGTGAGATGTTCAACAAATGATTCGAGATGCTATCGTTGTACATGATATGTTCAACAGAAGAGTCGAGATGCTATTGTTATACACTAGTTGTTCAATGGATGAGTCGAGATGCTATCATTGTACATGAGATGTTCAACGGAGGAGTCAAGATGCTATTGTTGTACATGAGATGTTCAACGGATGAGTCGAGATGCTATCGTTGTACATGAGATGTTCAACGAATGAGTCGAGATGCTATCATTGTACATGAGATGTTCAACGGATGAGTCGAGATGCTATCGTTATACATTAGTTGTTCAACGGATGAGTCGAGATGCTATCATTGTACATGAGATGTTCAATGGAGGAGTCGAGATGCTATCGTTGTACATGAGATGTTCAACAAAGGAGTCGAGATGCTATCGTTATACATTAGATGTTCAACTAATGTGTCGAGATGCTATCGTTGTACATTAGATGTTCAAATGATGAGTCGAGATGCTATCGTTGTACATTAGATGTTCAATAGATAAGTCGAGATGCTATCGTTATACATTAGATGTTCAACGGAAGAGTCGAGATGCTATCGTTGTATTTGAGATGTTCAACGGATGAGTCGAGATGCTATCGTTGTACATGAGATGTTCAACAAAAGAGTCGAGATGCTATTGTTATACATTAGTTGTTCAACGGATTAGTCGAGATGCTATCATTGTACATGAGATGTTCAACGGAGGAGTTGAGATGTTATCGTTGTACATGAGATGTTCAACAGATGAGTCGAGATGCTATCGTTGTACATGAGATGTTCAACGGATGAGTCGAGATGCTATTGTTATACATTAGTTGTTCAACGGATGAATCGAGATGCTATCATTGTATATGAGATGTTCAACAGAGGAGTCGAGATGCTATCGTTGTACATGAGATGTTGAACGGAGGATTCAAGATGCTATCATTATACATTAGATGTTCAACTGATGAGTCGAGATGCTATCGTTGTACATTAGATGTTCAACTGATGAGTCGAGATGCTATCGTTGTACATTAGATGTTTAACAGATCATACGAGATGCTATCGTTATACATTAGATGTTCAATGGAGGAGTCGAGATGCTATCGTTGTATATGAGATGTTCAACGGAGGAGTCGAGATGCTATCGTTGTACATGTGATGTTCAACGGAGGGGTCAAGATGCTACCGTTGTACATGAGATGTTCAACAAATGAGTCAAGATGGTATCGTTGTACATGAGATGTTTAACAGATATGTCGAGATGCTATCGTTATACATTAGATGTTTAACGGATGAGTCGAGATGCTATTGTTGTACATGAGATGCTATCGATCTAAGGCCTCGCTTGTGTTTCTACAAGTGGTATGTATAATATTTAACTTAATAAATGTTTGTTTTTGTGTTACTCGATTAATGTGCATCTTAAAAAAGTATATGGTATATCATGTTCAACTATGATATTTAGTTAACGAACCGCATACCGGACCGAACCGAGGAAACGTACCATACCGAAAAAACATACCGAACCAATAAAACGTACCGAACCAAGAAAACGGAGTGCTTTT
>BQNB010149754.1:0-16130 GCA_026074375.1 Tanacetum coccineum
TGTAAACAAAAGTCTAAAATTTTGAGATTTGATGACACTTTTTATAAACAAAATGTTTCACCAAAGGCAAAAAACATTTCCTCACATTATTTTAGTGTCACTATAAATAGACTTTTACCGATTGAACTTCTACCTACACTATTTTAAGTGTAGAGTAAGCAAATAAATCTTTTAGTGACACTTTTTTACTTTTGTTGACACTTTTTTTATGTGTCATTAGAAGACATTTTTTTTGTGTTACTTAGGGTGCGTTTGGTTTGCGGGTTTAATGGGGTTTAGACTCAAAGCAATATAAAATAAATCGTTTGGTACCCTCTACTTTAGACTCAAGTGAGGGTGTGGTGCCTATATTTAAAAGTCAATTGACTTGCCTGGTTTTGAGTTTTAAAACCAATAAAATATCCGTTTGTACTTTTGAAATGTTTACAACCGTGCAATCCAACTGAGTTTCTATACATTTGGGTCCTTTTTTAATCACCATCACGTATTCTTTCTTTTTATTTTATTTTTATAATAATTTTAATTTATAAATAATAATAATTCAAATATTTTCTCTCTCCTACATTAAACTCAAATCCAAATCCTAACCCAAATCTTAATACTAATTCTAAACCCGTTTATACACCAAACGGGCCCTTAAATCACTAGATTCTTAATTACTTTACCAGTTTTAATGAAATAATACATTTTAGTTCATTATTATTTCTTTTATACTCGTAAAAAAATTTGTGCATATGATGACTTAATATCCTGGGTCCGGCCCTAGTGATATTATTCTATTCAAAAGGTTCAAAACATATACTAGCTTCACTTCAATTTTAGTTATGATTACATAATCAATTGACTAATTAAATTTAAATGAATAAATTTGATACCATATCTTGTAAAAATTAATATCTATTGTTTACATTAAAATTAAGTAATAATATGAATTATAAAAATATGATGTAATTGTTACACTAAATTTCTTATTAATTAATAGTGTTGACCAAAAAATTAAACAAGTTTAATGAATTGAATGAAGAACATTTTGCAAAATAGTTGCACCCACAAAAAATGTTACACCAACACTAAATCTCGCCATAGAGAGGTCAGGATAGGTATGATGTAAACCGTCAAACCCGTGCCCGATGGTGAAGATGGTACAGTTTGCAATATGCAATATGCAAAAGTTAAGTGTAGCTTAACAAAAGTATTTTGTACAACCCAGCAAATGGGTCATTTGGCAACACCAATCTACTTTTTTGTTTCTATAAATGGTATTTAACTATTCAAGGGGTCAGATTATGTTAGCAAATGAACTATTTAAGTATTTAACTATTCAAGGGGTCAGATTATCACAGAATATAAAAGTAAACTAAAATAAAATAAGGTCTTACAGTTTCCAACCCAACCGACTAGAGTGCTGTACAAAATTAAGATGTCTTGGCAGCACTGAGAAAGCAGATATCAGATCTAAAAATTAAAAAAACCAGTCATCACATTAATCCCACAAATAATAACATTTCATCATAATATATATAAAAAAAACTTAGATAAAAAATATATAATTCTTACCATACCATCTTGAGTAACCAAAGGATAATCAGAAGCACTAAGATTAATAAACCAATCCCATTTAGCATCAACTCTTAACAACATAGCCATAGCATGTAAAGTAGTTGCAAGCATTGTGGGCCCTCTATATGTAACTCTATTAGCTTTTCCAACAACCATAACATTCCCAACTGTCTGAAACACGACATCATCCTTAACAAATCTAGCAACTTCCTTATGTTCTTCTTGTGTCGCTTCATATTCCAAATGTATTAAGTAAATGTTGTTAGGATGGTATAAAGCTTGTATTGTTCTTTTGAGCTTAGCTGTGTCACCTTTTGATGCTGAGATCAAGTATGCAAATGAAACTGGATATGGTTTTGTGTTGTTTATGGTTTGTGGGATTGTTAGTGTGATTGGTGATGATATTTGGTTTTTTAGATATGTGATGTTGAATGATGTTAAGTATGTGGTTGTGTATAGTATAGTGAAGATTAGTGATGTTAGTATGAATGAGATTAGCAATGGTACTTTTAATCCCATTTTTTTGGTTTTTGGTTTTTGGTTTTTTGAGAGAAGTGGATCTTTAGTTAGAAATGATGGCTTATGACTTGTGAGATAATGAGTGGTGTTTGTTAATGGTGGTTGAATATGTGTGTGTGAAAGAGTGTAGATGAGTTTAGTGGGTTGCTTAAGTTTGAAGTGGAGATGTGTTTAACAAATCTTTAAATGTAGAGCATTGAAGTTGTCATTTTCAAGTTGGGTGGTATAAAACTCTTTTGAGAAAGCTTATTCGATCCGCTTGTATATACAAATAGATTATCATCTTGTTTTATAGTATTTATTTATTATTTTTATAAACTTTGTGCGTATGTCAATCAGTTTCAGTGTTTCACAAATGTTTTTATCTCTTATGTGTACTTTCGATTTTACCAATGTCTCGAACTCTTTTTTGTTTAATATGAGTTCTATGTGTCAAATCAATTTTTGATATGTTATGTTTTATGTTAATCAAAACTAGTTGTTGCTTAAACTTTCGATTAGATGTTATGAATCAAAGTTTATAAAACTTCTAGTTTTAGCTTATGTAGACATTAATAGACTAGTATAAAAACTCTTATCTGTAAAAAAAACTGTTTATTCCCCACATGCAATTGAATGGTAATAAAATTTTGCAAATAAAAAGGATTCCAATATAATCGGAACCTATAATCTAACACATCGAATTCTTGTTGTATTTGGACTTAAAAACGAAAATGGCAACTCAAATTGAATAGGTCGATGGTTGCCTGTCAACAAAACTTGGCCTAACCCATTAACCCAGCTGATCTAGGCCGTCTGAACCTGCATTAACAAATGGCTCATTCCAATTTCCAACTCTCCAGAAATTAAACATATGTATACATGTTACTAGATCTATGTTACTTACAGTTAATTTCCAATTGCCCTATATTTGTAAAATTGGAAATCTGGTAAAAAAAAATGACTAAAGTAAGATGCAGTCAGATTCTTGCAACATTTTAAATCACAATAGAAGAAACTTTTGGCCATTATCTTACTTAAAAATATATCTTGTGCAACGAATGCATGTGATGACCTTATTAAATGTGGACACGAAAACAGGAATAGAGTCCAACTTAAAACATTTTCTTAGGAGACAAAACTTTGTGTCCAATAGAGATTGAACGGATGTTAGAATGCAAAGAGATCTTATATTTAAACCAAAATCCGTATTCTAAATTACTCTAACCAAAAAATCTATACTAGGTAATAGCCAGTCGATAGTTGTATTATATACACTTTCGTATCTTTGGACAGTACTTTTACTAGAATATGCTACTGTTGTACTGATCATCTCCAACAATCTTAGCATCAGACTTGGTTTCTATTAGTTCCCACAGGCTATCCAAACCTCCTACACAACCTATTTTACGGGTCAAAACTGCATAAAACAACTGTTTAGGTTGTTTTTGATTCATTTTTGCATACATGTGAACGTGCTGTGTGCACTTTCGGCAATATTTATCCCAGGTTAATTTATGTCAATTTTACAACTTCTTTGAATGATTGATGTAATCACGTGGTGAGCTTCATCAACACGATCACTCCACTTCTTCCACCTACATGGTGACCCTATCGACACCCATGAAGAAGACTGAAACCCTAACCTATAAAATCCAAACACTATGAATGAAAGTCATGATAGCAACAAAACAACTTTTCATGGCATACTTGCGGCATTTTGGATCCTTTTACCTACATTAGTATGTTATAGTTGAATTACCGGGTCTTTGACATATTGAAGGTTCAATGAACGAAGTTTTATGTGTGTAGGTTGACTGTCTCAGGTTGCGTGTTTCCATTTTCGTTAGCTGCTACATTCTATTGCTTTGAGTGCTTTTCTGTGCATTTTGGTTTACAGATGCAGCCATCATTATGTTGGAACAGGTTGGTTAAGGTTAGTGATGCTCCTAGTTTGTTTTGAGGGATACGTATTTATAATGTGGGGAGGGGTTTCGTATTATCGGGGTGAGGGGGGTGTTGGGGGGGTGGGTATTATTGGGTGTTTAGTGGGTGAAGGGCTTGGGTTTGTTGGGTTTTGTGGTGTGTGCGGGGGGTATAGGATGTTATATGGAGGGTTGGGAGGCGTAGGGGGTGGGTGTTGGGAGTTTTTGTGTGGTTTGTTTTTAGAATTTGGGGAGAGGTGTTTCGGATTTGTGTTGTTGGTTGGGAGATGTGTGTGGGTTTGTGGGGGTGATTGTTTTATTGCGGAGGGGGGTGGGGGGTTGGTGAGGGGGGGATGTGGTGGGTTAGGGTGTGGGGAGGTTTTGTGGGGGGGGGGGAGGGGGAATGTTTTTTTTGGTTTTGGTTGGCTTTTGGTGGGGGTTGTTTTTGGGGGTGCGGGTATGGGGTATTATTTTGCTGTTTTTGGGTGTTTTTTTAGAATTGGTTGGTGGTTGTGGTATGTGGGGGGGTTGGGGGGTTCTGTTGTTTGGCGTGATGGTGGGTTGGGTGGGTGTTGGGGTTGTTGGGGGAGTGGGTTGGGGGTGTGGTTCTGGGATTTTTTATGGTTAGCAAGTCGTGTGTGGATGGGGCGGGTTGTTTAGGTGGTGTTTTTTCTTTTATGGTGTATCGGGGGGGTTGGTGGGGGGGGGGGTGTTTTTTTTGCATGGGGGTGGACTGCTGTGGGGAGGGGGGGGGGGGGGAGGGGGGTGGGGGGTGGGGGGGGGGTTTGGTTTTTTATTTGTGGGGGAGGAGGGGGGGGGGGGTTGTTGTGTTGGATGGGGGTGTGTGGTAGGGTTGTGGGGTGTTTGTGGTTTATTGGGGGTGTTGGGGAGGTTTTCTGTGGTGTGGGGGGGTGGGTGGTTTGTGGGGGGGGGGAGGGGGGGGATTTGGGAGTGGTTGTGTATGGGGTTGTAGGGGGGGTGGCCGGGGGGGGGTAGTGGGTTATGTATGTTGGAAAGGGGTGGGGGGGGGGGGGTTTGAGGGGCGTAGATGGAGGGCAGGTGTGGGGGGTTTTTGGTTTTTGGTGGGGTGGGTTAGGGTTTTTGGTTGTATTGGGGAGTTTTGTATATTTTGTATTTTGGGGGTTTGTGGGGGTATTATTGTTAATATTTGTTTGTGTGGTTGAGGGGTTTTGGGGGGGTGGGCTCTATTTATTATTTTGGGGGTTTTTTGTGGTTGTTATGTGTTGGGGTTGGAGGCGTGCTGGGGGAGCGGGGGTTTTGGGGGGGGGAGGCAGGTTATGGGGGGTGGGGGGTATAGTATGCGTGGTGGGGGGGGGGGGAGGGGGTCTGAGGGGGGGAGGGAGTGTTTTGGTTGGGGGGGGTTGGTTGGGGGGGGGGGGGGGGGGGGAGTTGGGGAGGGGTACTGGTGGGGGAATCGTGGGGGGTGGTGGGGTGTAGTAGATGGGGGTAGAGGTGTTTTTGGGGAGGATTTTGGGTGTTGTTTTTGGGGTGCGTTTTTGGTGGGGGTTGGTTAGTTTTGTTGTGGTTGTGTGTATCGTTTTATTGTTGTGGGGGGTGTCCAGGGGGGGGGGGGTTGGGTTTGTTTTGAGCGGGGGTGGTTGTTATGTTTGAATTGGTGGGGGGAATGGGGGGGGTGGGTAGGGAGGTGGGTGGGGGTTGGGGTTGTTTTTTTTGGGGTGTTTTTTAAGTGGTAGTTTAGTATTTGGTTTGTTGGTGGTTTGTTTGGTGGGGGTGGGGGGGGGGGGGGAGGGGGGGTGTGATGGGGGGGGGGTGTTTGTGTTGAGGTGGTTTTGGTGTGATTTGTTGGGGGGATGTTTTGATTGGGGGGGGGGTTTTGACGGGGGTCTTGCGGGTGGAGGGGGGGGGGTGGTAGATCATATTAGTATCGGGGGGGGGGATTTGTGGGGTAATTTATAGGTGTGTTTTAGTGGAGTGTGGGGGGGGGAGGGGGTGGCGGATGGATTTTCGTTCGGGTTAGGGGGGGACGAGGGGTATATTGGGGGTGGGGGGATTATTGATTAGAGTAGGGGGGGGGAGTTCTGCGAAATGGGGAGTGGGGGGGGATGTTTTGGGGCTAGGGGGTGGGGGTGGGGGGGGGGTATGGTTTTTTTTACTTGATAAATTATTTGGTAACATTGGGTAAGGTGGGGTGTGGGGTGGGGATATATCTATGGTGGGGGATTACAGGGGAGGGTCGGGGGTAATGAGAGGGTGAGGGGGTGGCACTTTATTATAGAATTGATATAACATCTCATTTGTTGCTGGGGTATTATATAAGGGGTTGTTCGTATCGGAATAAGAAAAGGCAAATGGGGCGTGGGGGGGGATTTTACGATGGTAGGGGTTCGGATCATCTCTATGCATGGGGTGGGGGGGGTGCGGGGGGGTATTTTTAGGGGGGGGGGTTAAAAGTGTGGTGGGATCGCGTAAATTGGTATCATAATGGTATTAAAATAGAGGGGTGGGGGGCATGGTGGAGGTTTGGGGGGGGAAGGGGGGGGAATGATGGGGGTGGTGGGTGGGGACATCAGGTTAGGGGGGGGGGTGGGGTTTTGGGGGTGGGGGGGGGGTAAGGGGGATTTTGCTGGGGTAGGAATTGTGGGGGTGAGGTCTTTACTAAAAGGTGGGGGGGGGGGTAAATTCGATAAGAAAAAAAATATGACTAAAGTAAGATGCAGTCAGATTCTTGCAACATTTTAAATCACATTAGAAGAAACTTTTGGCCATTATCTTACTGTATCTTGTGCAAGAATCATGTGATGACCTTATTAAATGCTGACACGAAAACCGGAATAGAGACCAACTAAAACATTTTCTTAGGAGACCAAAACTTAGTGTCCAAAGATTGAACGGCTGGTAGAATGCAATGAGATCATATATTTAAACCAAATCCGTAACAAAATTACACTAACAAAAATCTATACTAGGTAATAGCCAAGTCGATAAGTTGTATATATACCTTGTCGTATCTTTGACAGACTTTTCTAGAATATGCTACTGTTGAACTGATCATCCACCAACAATCTTAGCATCAGACTTGGTTTCTATTAGGTTCCCCCAGGCTATCCAAACCTCCTACCAACTATTTACGGGTCAAAACTGCAAAAACAACTGTTTTAGGTTGTTTTTGACTTCATTGCATACAGTGAACGCTGCTGTGTAAGCACTAACGCAATAAAATCCCAGGAAATTTATGTCACTTTTACAACTTCTTTGAATGATATGATGTCATCACGTGGATGAGCTTCATCAACACGAACCTCCACTTCATCCCCAACATGTGACCCTATCGACACCCATGCAGAAGCTTGAAACCCAACCTATAAAATCCAAACATATGAATGAACTGTCATGATAGCAACAACAACTACATGGCATACTTGCGGCAATAAGGATCTTTTACCTCCAAAAGTAGTAAAAGTGCATTCCGGTCTTTGACAAATTTAAGGATCAATGCACGGAATTTTCTTTGTTTAGGTTGCCTTCTCAGGTATTCGAGTATCCAATATCGTAAGCTGCTACTAAATAGCTTTTTTGCTATTCTAGCATTCATGTTTACAGATGCAGCCATCCCTTCAAGTTGTCCAGATGTAAATGGAAGAGCATCACCTCTAAGAAAAGCTTTCACCTACAAACACATAGGTTCTTTTAAACTAATTGGATAACTGTTTAAATATGAATAAACAAAAATAGAAAAATATTTAGTCACCTGGTAATGAGCAAGGAGGTCCATATATCTGCGAATCGGAGATGTAAACTGCACATAACCAGGAATCCCGAGAATACCATGGCGTATAGCCTTTCTGTAATCCATTTCAGCAGCACGCATAAGTTTGACAATAGCTGAACTTCTAACTGGGCCTTCTGGAAGATGATCATATGCAGACGTGTCAATTTTGGATTGGGGCTGTCCTCTGTATGGTAAAGGGATCTTATTAGCAGAACCATATGTGGCTAAAGCTTCCCCACAAAGTATCATCATTTCTGAAACAAGTCGCATTGCAGGGTCTGTTTGATCTTCAACATACAACCTAATCAATGGTTCTTGATCATCTGGATTTTCCACCTTTATTCTAGGTTCAAATGAGCCCGTCTCAATTGCACCCTAAACCATGTATAATTTGCAAACTTTTATGTGTATACAATTCTTATAAACGAAGTAATGTTTATAATAACTGAAAAACATCAAACGTACACTTTTAAATAGATAATGTACTAAAAAAAATTCTTTAGTCCTTAGAAAAAAAATTGGAATGCAACCAACCTGTCCGCGTCGCCACTGAAGTCGAAGCCTTGCAGCCTCACCAAGAGTTCTTAGTTCTAATTCTTCTTCCAAATTCAGATGAAGAAGCTCAGATGCACTCTCATATGTTAACATATAGGTTGGTTTTATAATCGAATTATACACTTCATATTCTGCAATACTGTTATCAAGTAACATAGTAAGATGACAATAAAAAAAACTAAACAAGCAACTGGGATTTACATTATCGAACCATGAAAGTCATGGACAACTGAGCATAGCAATAAGCAGGTCATGTAATTTAGGCACCAGCAAAAATGCATAATAAAATCGACATTTAATCAAAAAGATCAGATCGTATAAATGACCGTAGTACTTGCAGATATGTGTAAGCAAAGCATTAAAAGTTTACCCGCCATCAGAATGCAATACAACTGATACTGTAACTGCCCTGCATTTTGTTCCTTGTTTCAAGCTCATTCCCTCCATCGCAAGTCTTTCAGGAAACATCGGATAGGTGGCAGTTGGTAAGAAAACAGATGTTCCTCTTTGCAGTGCTTCTCTGAATGCAACCATAACTAAGAAATTGAGCAAACATTAAAGTTGCAAGTATAAACTGCACAGAACCAAATGTACCTGTCTATCATGCTCCCTGGCTCAATAAGGCTAGCTGGATCAGCAACATGTATCCAAACTTTGATACGGCCATCTTGCAACTTTGTTGCACTTAAAGCATCATCAAGCTGTAAATGTTTATCACTTGCAGTTAGATGTTTACACCCTCTTAATCAGATAAATCTATAACAATGTTACACATCAATGGTAGGACTGCATATAGGCATATAGCTACCATATTCCTTTTAACAAACACAATATAACTCCAAATACCCTATATTAAAATTACAAAAGTGCCTTAGATGTATGTACTTGTGTATGATATTCATATACATACAGATGAGCAAGATTTAACAGAACGTGGCGGGAATGATGGAAATGTAATATAGGATATTTACCTCATCTGCTTCATCCACATCAATTGCATATACCTTCAGATGTGTCAGATCTATCCTATCGTCCTGCGGTCACATGCAGCAACAAGCAGCTGTTACACTAGGTTTATCTCTATTATTTGTAATGATAATTATTTTAAATTCTCGTTGTCCCACTTGTATTTTCGACAAGTTTCTAGATAACTAAGTAACAGAAAAAAAAATTATTTCTTAAATCTTATATCAGGCTTGTTTGTGTATCTTATAAATTTATACTTAAAGGGGTGAAGTATAATTTTGCCAAAGAGGCCAACACTTCTATCATCTTTGTGGGCACTTTACAAGTGATATGTCTTCATCTTATGAACCAATCAAATACTTTTTAACAGACACAGATACGTATTTCATAATGCCTTCAGAAATAATAAGCAATGAACCTTGTCTGGATCAGGTGATTCTTGCAAAAGCCTTTCAGCAGCTGACAATATATGATCTGGATAATTAGTACGTATGTTGAACTTCAGGAGATCAAGATTGACATGTACTGGAAAATATCCGATATCTATTAGGAGATTTACAGCTGAAGCAGGTATCTTTGCTAATCCCATTGCCTTCAGGATCTGATATATGTAAACATAAAACACAAGAGTCGGTGTTACTTTTTGTCCTTTTAATAACTTATCAGAAATTACATATAATTGGTAGCATAGTCAACAATAGCATGGACTCTTAACAACGTGCAAAGTGATCATTTCAGACACTTCACATTAAACCAAACACGCACCTCTTGCATATGATATCGGCAAATTAAGAAATTATACATGACTTCAATGCAATTAACTTCATTTGACATGCAACAATTTAATTATCCTGGTGGATTGCATTAAAGCCATGTATAATGGATTATCAAATATTTAAGTGGGAGAGGTACAGAACAATATAGATTGACTGAGAAAGTAGTAAAAAGAAAGTTTCCATGAGTACTAGATGCTAAAGTACTTGATTTTAGATAAAATGTGCGTGAAACAGAATCATTCAAGGACGTTCACTTTTTCATATTTGCTTTTAGGTTATATGACCCTATTACTCCGCCGGGGTTCACTTTCAGTTTACCCTATTGCCAATTAGACGTATAGGCTAGTCGTATCATAAACATAGGCGTGGCAAACTTGGTTGATGCATAGGGTCTAAAGGACTAGTGTTTGTTGATACACGCAGGGGTCTAAAAGAAAGTTGAAAAGTTCAACTTGGTCAGCTATAACTGAGGCCACTAGTGTAGCCTAGAAGCCTTCGATACATGTACCTGGGAGCAATATCCATTCAATTTCTCAAGTGTCCTTTCGAAAATGAGTATTTTATCAAGCTAAAATAGCACAAAATAAATATAAAATATCATGTTACGTATATTGTTTATGATACCAGGCAATTTCTTTCATCAAAAATGACTAATAAACACCAAAATACTTCGATATTTGCCTTCCAAACACTAGTTCTGCTCAATTCTTCGTTTCAGTTTTCACTATCTTATATTTTATCTAGAATATGAATTGGCATTATATGAATACAAGTAGATGACAAAACAACGTATACTTATATTAAAAACTCTAACTTAGGCATACCAGTGTTTGCTGGAATCTACTTTAATCTTAGTGTTTTAGAAACTTATCATCCACCTAGGAAAGCATTGGGGAGTTTAATGTTCAAATATTGGTGCTCATGATAAATGTTCTAAGCAAACAAACCATCCAGACATTACTATTGACATGAGAAAAGTATATAATATATGCTAGAATTGTACCGCTCCTGCAGTATTCTTTTGCCCATCATCTTTACAAGCATCTATAGCAAAAGCCTCAAGAGACTCAATTTTGTGCCAGACTTTATCTTCAGCTTTCCAGGAACTTTTGGACGGTTTCCCACGTGGAGGCATTGCTTTTGCAGATTTTAGCAACTGTATGAACTCCTGAAATTCTTTATCAGCTGCCTCCTTGGCAATTATTCTACGCTTCATTTCCTCTACCTAGAATATTAAGTCGATAAACAATAGCTATAATCACTCTAAATGATAGGAAACATCAGAAGAGATAACATTTACTTAGCAAAATAGAACATCAAACTGCACTCACAAAGTGTTTTGCAATCAATTGACTAAACATCATATGTGTGAACAAATCTAATTACAGTGTATAATAACAGAGAAGTACACAAAACAGAGGGTCAAGATAAGATACTACACCACTGATGAACAGCAACAATATAAACCCCATATGTCCCAGAAAATGCATTTATTGACAGAACATAATTTGATTATACTGTTTGACTACTGATCAAATAAATCCAATAATATATTTATGTTCACCCTACCCAATGTCGTCGATATGACAAACAATACTATCGACAGCTAATGTAAAATTAGCCTAGGTATTTGCAAAAATTAAATGTAATTATGTAAATGTAGCTGTTAACATAAAATACATAAAACACAGATCAAGCTATGGTATTATGGAGAATCCCCCTTTATGTAGAGATTTTAGAAACACCGCCAACTAATATGATAAGATAAGGATAAAGGTGAACTACAAGGATAAACAAACAAAGCTAGAAAGCTGTTGAAGTATTATAGATCTATGTGGTGATGATGAATTTTTGTAAATCAATGGTTGTACAAGGTATAAGGTTACAGAATGTTCATCTACTTCCTCCTATCTCAAATATTTGTTTTTTATTCTATTGTTGCCATCTAATTGGTTCTTAATAACAGTTAAACACAAAGTAAGTTTATTGGTCAGGCATTATAAATGACTGGAGGATATTAGAGTGGAAAGCTTTATAGTTTGTTTTAAACTTTTAATCATATATAACAAGAACATTACAAACAGTCAAATCAAAAATGAAAAATGGCATACCTGAGCCGTTGAGCGAGGACCATAAATGGAACTCGAGCCTTTGCTGTCAAGCACAGTGAAGTAAACTTCATCTCTTGAAAGCAAGAGATGCGCACAGTAGCTCTCAACAGGTTCCGCACCGCCAAATATCATCTGTAAGAATGTAAAAAGTTCAATAGTGGGACAATGAAACATCAATATCACATTCAAAGACACATACCTCTGCCAATTCTTCGGCTGTTACCGACTTGTTCCCTTCAAGAAGCTCAAGCCAAGCAAACTCGAGGAGTGAGGGATCCTGCAACAAATTACTTAAGTATATCTGCAAATCATACGGGCATACATCTTACTTGTTATATATTTAAAGTCAAGGACAACCAACCAAGTTATTCTGAGCTCTCTGACTGAAGTCTGATATTTCTGCGGCATTGAAATTATCAACCCCTGGAACTATATACGTGATCTGTTGTGGTTTAATGGAAGTTGTAACACCATTCTGCATGTTTTAATACAGAAAGGAATTAAAACCTTCCTGATACCATCAAAGGAGTCCTAACACATAGCAACCCATGCAAAATGTCATAGTAATTGTTACTACAAAAACCTGATCGGAGACTATCCAATTCCTCCTTCCATCAGGCTTCTGAGCAACAGCAAGCAATATTCTTTCGGCATCCTTTTTGAATTCCAGCAGCAACCCTTTCTGCAGAGCTTGTTTCCGCAATTTATCATCAACGAGCTCCTTGTTGCTTGTTAATACTGATCTGAAAAGTCAAAAGTGATAAAAAAATCACACAGTACACCAACATGTACCGAAGTAATTTCAGTAACGTGAACTCCTAGATCATTAGTCATATCAGAACATCGCAAAGTACAAGGCAAAGAGGACCAACACTCTATCTAAAATTGTAGGTATAGAAGATCCTTTTCACGACCTAAAAGGCTAGTTCATGCCCATCAAAGCAACACAAACTAAATACTACCAACTAATCTGCTAATCATTAGTAGCAGGCTATGCTTAACTAAGATATTATTTGTTTCACTTTCACGTGCTTATATACTACTATATGTCTAATGTCACAGCACAGTCGACATCAACCTTGGCAACAAAGCCAATTGAAAAATAATGATCTACATTTTCACACATTTTCTAAATGACTCTTTAACTGACCAATATGTGGAATACTAAAAATAGCATATTTTGGCCGATATAGCACAATACGATTCCGGACAGAGAATCATAGTGATAAAATTGTATCTAATGCCAAAAGTATATGTCAATTAATTAATCATTTCGCTTTAAAACTATTGTTTCCTTCTGAAATATAATTTAATGAGAATCGTAAAAATGGTCCTTGTGGTTTGGCCAAATTGCAGATTTGGTCCGTCGAATTTCGAAATTGCAAAAACAATCCGTATTTTGAAGGTTTGGTTCCACTTTTGGTCCTTGGTCGAACTAAAATGACTAAAATACCCCTCTGTTCTTTTACAAAAACCGTCCGTTAAGAGGGGTATTTTAGTCATTTTAGTTCGACCAAGGACCAAAAGTGGAACCAAACCTTCAAAATACAGATTGTTTTTGCAGGGGTATTTTAGTCATTTTAGTTCGACCAAGGACCAAAAGTGGAACCAAACCTTCAAAATACGGACTGTTTTTGCAATTTCGAAATTCGACGGACCAAATCTGCAATTTGGCCATACCACAAGGACCAATTTTGCAATTCTCTCTATAATTTAAGGGTGCGCTTGGTTCAAAACTAGGAATGGGAAAGGGAATGACAATGGCAATGCAAAGGAATGCAATGATTATTCCATTGCATACGATGTTGCTTGGTTGAAATACTCAAGATTGAAAACAATTTCTTTTCACTAATTAGCAAAATATTTCTAAAGGAGAAAACATTACGAACAAAATAAATATGAACAATGTCATACTCTCCAATCTAGCATTAAACATCATAAATAAAATCCATATGAAGTAGGCAATACAAATACAAGCACCACAAAGTTATGAAACAAAAAATAAACTAATTAAATTATGTTACGACGTGTAAGAAATTTTTGAAGCAGAGTAAATTGCAAAAATGGTCCTTGTGGTTTGGCCAAATTGCAGATTTGGTCCGTCGAATTTCGAAATTGCAAAAACAGTCCGTATTTTGAAGGTTTGGTTTCACTTTTGGTCCTTGGTCGAACTAAAATGACTAAAATACCCCTCTGTTCTTTTACAAAAACCGTCCGTTAAGAGGGGTATTTTAGTCATTTTAGTTCGACCAAGGACCAAAAGTGGAACCAAACCTTCAAAATACGGACTGTTTTTGCAATTTCGAAATTCGACGGACCAAATCTGCAATTTGGCCATACCACAAGGACCATTTTTGCAATTCTCTCTATAATTGAAGTCTTGGCCAATTCCGAATAACTGTGAGCCATGGCTCATTCTCATAAACTTAGGTCTTTACCCAAAAAAAATCTCATAAACTTAGGCTGTTTATGTAAGGAGATTTTAAAAGCATTTTCGAGCGTTTAGCATTCAAAAAAGCTCATTTAGGTTTGTAATTTTTTTGTAAACGCTCCTAATGAAACGCTAATTGAAGAAGCACTTAGCTTCTAAAATTGTATGAATGTTTTACACTTTATAGTTACCACTACAGGTTGTTACCAAACGCTTTTACAAAAAACTAGATAAATCTTGCATCTACAGCTAACAGCTTGCGCTTTGTTTTTTAAAAGTGTTTGGTAACGTA
The DNA here is from genome assembly GCA_026074375.1 of Tanacetum coccineum. Lineage (NCBI taxonomy): Eukaryota > Viridiplantae > Streptophyta > Magnoliopsida > Asterales > Asteraceae > Tanacetum > Tanacetum coccineum. The sequence goes on from BQNB010149754.1 coordinate 14,866, forward strand.
GGTGTATCTGTAATTATAAAGTGTAAAACATTCATACAATCCTAGAAACTAAATGCTTCTTCAATTAGCGTTTCAAATATGAGAGTTTAAACAAAATCCAAAACCTAAACGCTCGTTGCCAAACAACCATTATAATCTAAACACTAAATTCTCGTCACCAAACACAAACTTAACCTAAACTTTCTAATATACAAGTACTAACTATCATATAATAATAGCAAACATTCTAAAAGCTAAACGCTCGATAAAAAAAACTTGAAACCTAAAGTCTTGTTCCATATATTCTAATACAAAAATAACCGTCAACCGCGCGAATACTACCTAACATTTACAAAAGATAATTGAAATAAAAACGAACTTGTTACTAGCACGAATAGTCCTTCGTCTCCGTAACGCCTCAAACTCTTCGATAACGCTATCAACAAAGGACTGTACGGAGTATCCCCGACGAGCAGGGGTTTTATAACGGAAAACCAGGGGGTGGACATAGTGAAAGGAACGAATGTGGGGGTAACGACGGAAGGCGGTTAACGGTAACGGTGAGGGTGGTGAGGTTGTTGAACGGAATAGTGAAATTGAGTTAACTGTACGGACTACCACCATGTTTGGGTGATTGAGTGTCTGTTTGTTGTTGATAAAGTTGTAATGGTGAACGGGGAGAGAAATGAATCGGGTGGGTAGTCGGGTCGGGTCGGATCAGATTATTGTTTTCATGTTTTCAATTTGAAATGGGTTTTTCTAAGATGTGCCCCAGCGGCACATGTTAAGGTGGGGACACAGGCTGTGTGTCACAGCTTGATTTGTCAGCAGTTATTGTTATTAATCATTATCATGCCTCACAAATAACTGTTGGCCAATCAGGTTGTGACACACAGCCTGATGTTCCCACCTTAAATAAATCTAAACAAAAATAATACATTTTCAAATGGGTTTTTCTAACATGTGCCAACACATGTTAGAAAAACCCATTTGAAAAGCACATGTTAGAAAAACCCATTTGAAAATGTATTATTTTTGTTTAGATTTATTTAGTTGTTTTTTTATCTCATGAAAAATGTAGATTTTTTTTACGACGGTTAAATATCTCAATAGTTTTACAACACAATCTCACAAATTTTAAAAAGAATTTAAACTCACTAGTTGGATACCCGCGCATAGCGGCAGCGATAAAAATTGTTAACCCAACTCGCTTCGCAATTCCCTACCCGTTTAGAGAATTCGTTTGTTTGGGTTTCCGTAGCTATCCCGGAACATCATATTAACAT
>BQNB010149756.1:0-16130 GCA_026074375.1 Tanacetum coccineum
TTTTTTTTTGTTTTTAACAGTTTATGAAGAAAAATAACTAAAAATGATATTCAAGCTAACTCTTAAACTAAATAAGCATAAACTAAACATAATAAGTACAATTAAGCTAAGAAAAGCAATAATAAGCTAGATTTAAGCAGAATTAAGCAAATAAGCAGTAAATTAAGCTAAAACAGTAATTAAGCTTGGAAATGAAAAAGAGAAAGAGTACCTCTGTCCTTTGCTTAAACAAGGACCCAGATGCTCAAAATAAGCTTATCTACAAGCTCTGACTTATTTGGAATAAGCCAGTAAGTCCATAAGCTCTTCCAAAATAAGCTTATCATCCAAAATTAGAAGCATTGATAATTTAGAGTGAGTTAACAGTCCAAAAGGCTTAGTTAAGCTTTTTGAGCTTAACTAAGAGCAAAGTAGCTTACTAAGAACTAAGAGCTTATTAAGAGCTTATTTAACTAAAACAATATTAAATGAAACTTTGAAATTAAAACACAAATTAAAATAAAAGCTGACTTTTATTAATGATTAAAGCATTACAATGCTTAAATAGTAAATTACAAGAATTAAATTGACATTTAAAAGTAAATAAGCTAAAAATAAGCTATAAGCTAAAATCTACTAACTAACTAACTTTCTTTTCGTGTGTGTGTGTGAGTAGGCTATTTATAGCTACCAGGTGAAGGTTCTAGGCTCCAAATTCAGTTAGACGTTCCCTTGCCTCTTAGCCCTTGGATCCAATCCAATCATTGGATACTCTCTATCCACCGTTAGATCACAAGTGTGAGCACACGGATTGCCAACGTGGCAATCCGTGATGTGACACCTTTGTGTTACTTCTGTGAGTGATATAGCACAAATTATCCATTCCCTTGTGCTTTCTTCATTATCCACGTATGATTCTTCTTGGGTATCCACCAATAGAATGCTTGAATGATGTTTTAACCCTGCCATGTTGTACTTTGCTACTTGAATTAGCTTGCCCCGTGTCCAATTATGATTTGCCCTATGATTTACCTTCATAGTTAAACCTTGGAGACGATGAACAGTAAAACCGACTTTTCCCGCGTAAATAGAAACTTATAACAGGGTGCGTTTAATTTTTGTGTTGACCCGGGTAAAAAGTCTGTTTGACTTTTGGGTTTGGGCCGGGTGTTGGTTATAAAAAAGAAATGGGCTCGGGCTTTGGGTTATTATAGATAACGGGTGTTGGGTTTGTTTTATAAAAAAGCTAACGGGTGTTAACTCCTATTAATAGAAGTTAACACCGTTAAGGCTTTAAGGGTTATTTATGAATTTTGGTGAACTATGAGGGACTAGTTTGGAAATATTTGGAGTTTTATCTTTTTGTGGTTTGACTTAAGTAGACCATTCTTGACTTTTGATAGCTTTCTCCTGGCTCTTTGCGTGCTCTTCCGTTCCCGTGTTCGTGCTTGTCCAGTTTTGACCATTTTCTTATGATTTTTGCTTTATTCGTACCTACACAATCATAAAGACAAAACAAGCAGTATTCAAGCATTTAAAGCACAATTTTATCTTTTTAGGGCCTATTTTGATATAAAATGGATATGTGTTTTCACACAGCTAACATAAACATAATGCCACTTGTTAGGATTTAATTGGAGTAAAAATGCGATTTTTACAAAGTCGGAGGACTAAAAGTGCCAATTTATAAACTTAAGGGTCAAAACAGTCATTTACTAAATTTAACAAGTCCAGGGACTATTTCTGTCAATTATGGAAACTAGGGGGCTGTTTCAAACCTATAAGGACCTAAAGTGTAACTTTGTAAAGTTAAAGGACTAAAAGTATAATTATTGAAACTTGAGGGTTTAAAATGTAAATATGGTATAATTCCTACCTTAGGGGCTGTTTTGTAAATTATAAGAAAGCTAAGGGTATTTTGTGAACGAAGGTGAAATATTTAATCACTTAACGCATCAGGGCGTTTTATAATATATTCGAATATTATTCGTTTTGAATACTCGGCTTAATAAAATAAGACATTATTAACAAAGTAGATACGTTTCCCATGAGCCATCAGAATTTCAATACAATAATATGTGCCACCACTTACACAAGTGATAACGTATATATAAACTTATATTGAATTTAGTTTTTTCACTAAGTCGTTAGCATAAATATGTTGACTAAGACTGACCGTATTACTTATGTATTTGACGGTGTGTGATTCATTGCTATAATTGGATATATAATATCATTCAGAGGATACTTGTTGTGGTGAGTCATGGCCCCACGTTTTTACTTTTTATTTTAATGGTTTAATCTTTGGGTGAGAACATGATCTTGTTTTATAATACTGGACGAAGTGTACATTTTATACTATGAATTACGATGTTTGCCTAAGTAGGTTAACCCACTGTGCCCACTTTCAGATCTGTCAATTACTGGATTGTAAGCGCGAGTGTTATAAATAGATCTATTTGGGATTGACATCCCCGTTTGGGTGAGTAGCGATCTATGTGCCGGCATTGCCGGACAACCAAAGTATCCCCCATGTCGGATTTGGGATGTTCGGGTTTGAACATCATTCACGGGCAATGTTGGCAATTTATTGCATTCATACATGTCGAGCTTCAGTGTCATGAGCTTAGGTAGACGTAATTACTTTTTATGATGTTTGCATTTGTTGCTTAATCATACACTTGGAAATCTTGCGGTCCTACTGTTGATTTACATAAAACTTGTGATTCACTAACTTTTTGTTGATAATTTTAAGCATGTTTTTCTCAGTGTCAATAAGGCACGGGGTGCTCAGATACGTGGGGGGTCCACTCTTGGAAGAGTCTGTACTAATGATTTTAGGCGTATTACATTTTGGGAACATTTGTTATAAACCGAAATCTTTACTTATATTGTCGAACAATTTGAAGCCATGAGCTTATGTAATGAACAAGTATTTTGTTAATCCAATGTATCTTTTTAAAACGACACGTTAGTGGTCGTTCTCATATCTTGTGCTATTGATCTATGAAGTAACGCCCTCGGATATTCAACATTCCGCTGCTACCCAGATTTTGGGAGTGTTACAGATAGTACCAGGGCCTAAGGTTATAGAGTAACACAGGTCAAAGTTTTGTTGGACTATACCATTTTCTATACTCTGTTTTCACTATAATGGGATTTTGCGAGGACTTACGGTGCTTGTTACCTCTTTCGCAAGGGGCGATTGTTTACATCTACACATATATGCTTACCATGATACACTCTATATTTAACATTAGTAGGGTACTAAGTGCTTACATGATTGATATTATGCGTATATAAAATTATACTAAGTATATTACTAATGACTCTTATAAATAAATCTTATAAGAGTATAACATAGAGAACCTCTTATAATTAAAGCATATACCCATTTTCATACCGTTCTTTCCTATCATGTAATACTTATATAGGTTATTTTGCTTTTTGCAGTAATCATGTCTTCTGCGACATCTGCGGTTACCTACACTTCCGTTTACACCGACTCTGGAAGGCCGGCAGTGCCTTTGGTGGGCCGTGATGAGGAGATGTCTGAGGGAGTCATCCCATGGGTCATCGTATTAAGATACGACGGACTCCCGATACAGCCAGTAGCCTCACCATCACCGGATTACATATCAGGCCCAGAGGATCCACAGACACCGCCAGTTCCTCAGGACGAGGATGAGCGTGAGCCTATGTTCGTACAGGCACATGATCCTGACTACGTGCCAGAGCCTATATACCCTGAGTATATACCATTGGAGGATGAGCATGAGTTTCTAGCTGAGGAGCAGCCATTACCTCCTGTTGATTCACCTACTGCTGAGTCACCCGGATATGTTACTGAGTCGGATCCCGAGGAGGATCCAGAGGAGTACGAGGATGATGAGACAGAGGATGGTCCGGTCGACTATCCTATGGACGGGGAAGATGATGGAGATGATGATGACGGCGATTCATCTGGGGATGACGCTGATGGTGAGGATGAGGATGATGAGGACGAGGAGGAGGAGGAGGAGGATGGGCACTTAGCTCTGGCTGACTCTGCTATTGTTGTATCTGTTGATGAGCCTATTTTCCCACCTGAGGGAACAGAGCCTGTTATACCACCACCCTCCACTGACATTACTATTGGGGCTAGGATTACCGTTCGGCCTCAGACTTCCATATCCCTTCCACCAGAGGCAGAGGTTGAGAGACTTCTGGCCATGACTACTCCATCACCATCACCACCTATCTCACTATCACACCCTCTGCAGTTTGGAGTATGAGATGCGACCTTGCTAGGTGCATAGCCCCACTGCACATCATCACCACTACTATGCCATCACCATATTACTACCATCATCTAGGTGTCCAACCCAAATCCAGACACTCAGGATAGCATCCACTCAGGCCCTTATTGATGCAGTTACTGCCGCATTACCATCACCTCCACTACCACCACTACCACCATCTCTATACATACCACCACCTGTTGACCATAGGGATGATATTCCTAAGTCTGAGCAGCCACCCCGCAAGAGGTTGTATTTGTCCACCCCAGCCTCCAGATACGCGGTCAGGGAGAGTTCTACTGCTAGACCTACAGAGGTTCAAGGGGAGATAGATTATGGATTTGTCAGCACTCGTAGGTAGTTGTAAAGAGAGGCGCAGGGGGATTAGAGATGTTGGGTACAACATTAGAGATACTTGGGTAGATCCGGCAGAGGCAGTTCCTAAGATAGCACCTATGACTGTAGGAGAGGTCAATACTAGGGTCACAGAGCTTGCTGAGCTCCATGATAGTAGGTCTCGTATATCACAGCGAGTCGATATGGACTCGCAGCGGGTCGATTTACTTATGGGGGATAGGATGACTCTCCAGGAGACAGTATGGATGGTGGAGGAGGAGGCCTATGCTTCCCGAGAGGCTTGGGCTCACTCGATAGGATTAAGTCAAGCGACTCATCAGGAGCTTCAGACCCATCGTGATCATGTGTATGCACACGAGACCCATCTCCAGGCACACCAGACACAGCTACAGCTGCAGGGTACTCTCATTCAGACACAGCATCAGGTACATGAGACTCGCTTTCAGATGCAGCAGGCTGAGTTAGCAGCGCTTCGAGAGACTGACCGTAGGCGTCAGGCACAGATGGTAGAGACTCTCCGAGTCATTAGAGACATGAGGCGAGAGATGAGTGACATGCAGGCCGAGTTGTTAGCACTGCGAGAGCAGCAGAGGAGAGCTAGACAGCCAGGACCAGAGGCTAGGATTCCAGATCACCAGGATGCTTTTGGGGATGCTGACAGTCACATCTAGTGATTTATGTTATTTTATCTTGCTAGGTCATTGTACAGGCATGTTTAAGTGTTTATCTTGCTAGGTCATTGTACAGGCATGTTAAGTATTAGGGGTTTTCCCCGCTAGCATAGCCTTAGATCTTTTGTATTGTATTATGTGTACTCCGACAACTATTTCATGTAAAATTTTCAAAGTTATGAATGAAATGGATGTGTTATTTTGTACTATATACCTCTCTTATGTTGATTATCTCATCTATACATTATTATATTCTGTCATATAACCTCATGTTTTATCTTTTGTGATCTAGACAAATCATGGCACCTACAACCAGAAGAGGACCAAATACCCCTGTTAACAACACCAACCCAAACAACATGACTCCAGAATCCATCCAAGCAATGATCGACCAAGCTCTTTTGCGAAACTCCACCAATGGAGATGGAAGCCACAGTTCGCACGGGGATAACCGAAGGAACGTGCAAACTGCGCGCCCTTGTTTTTACGCTGACTTCATGAAGTGTCAACCTTTGAACTTCAAGGGGACTGAAGGCGTGGTCGGTTTAACTCGGTGGATTGAAAAGATGGAGTCAGTTTTCAATATCAGTGGTTGTGCTATTGAGAATCAAGTAAAGTTTGCCACCTGCACTCTGTTAGGTGCTGCTTTGACTTGGTGGAATGGTCAGATAAGAACCTTAGGTCCAGAGGCATATGCAATGACTTGGGAAGTACTCAAGAAAAAGATGACGGACAAGTATTGTCCGCAGGGTGAAATCAAGAAATTAGAAATCGAGCTGTGGAACCTAAAGGTCAAGGGAAACGATGTTCCAACATACACTGAATGTTTCCAAGAGTTAACCCTGATATGTACCAAGTTTGTTGCCAACGAAACCGAGAAGGTTGACAAGTACATCAGTGGACTTCCTGACAACATTTATGGGAACGTCAAGTCTGCCAGACCCAAGACATTGGATGAGACTATTGAGTTGGCCAATGACTTGATGGATCAGAAACTCCGCACCTACGCGGAAAGACAATCTGACAACAAGAGGAAGGCTGATGATTCATCCAGAAACAACCATGGTCACCAGCAACAACCCTTCAAGAGGCAAAATGCAGCCAAGGTCTACAATATGGGGACAGGCGAAAGGAAGCCGTATGGGGGATCTTTGCCCAAATGCACCAAGTGCCATCTTCACCACAATGGCCCGTGCACCCAGAGGTGCCACAAGTGCAACAAAATAGGGCACTTTGCTCGCGATTGCAGGAGTACTGGTAACACAAATGTTGCTAATACTCAGAAGGGCAATGGGGCAGCTCCCAAAGGAAATGGTTGTTTTGAGTGTGGAGCACCAGGGCATTTCAAGAGAGATTGCCCTAAACTGAAGAATAAAGATGGAGGGAATGGGAATGCACAAGGCTGGGTTTATGCAGTTGGGAATGCAGAAAAGAGAGGAAACGCATCGGGAAACCCGGATGCCAATGTCGTCACGGGTACGTTCCTCTTAAATAACCACTATGCATCTATCTTATTCGACACTGGTGTCGATAGAAGCTTTATATCCACTGCATTTAGTTCCTTGATAAACATCGCCCCAACTCCATTAGAAAATTGTTATGAGGTCGAATTAGCTGATGGGAAATTAGTCGGGATAGACACTATTATACGAGGTTGCACTTTAAACTTCTTAGACCATCCGTTCAACATAGATCTGATGCCCGTAGAACTGGGTAGTTTCGACGTCATCATCGGTATGGACTGGTTAAGAAGATGTCACGCCGTGATCGTATGCGATGAGAAACTTGTTCAAATTCCCTATGGGAATGAAACTTTGACTTTTTGTGGCAACGAAAGTAGCAACGGGAGAGAATCTCGGTTGACAGTTATCTCATGTTCAAAGGCTCAAGGGTACATGGCCAAGGGATGTCAGGTCTTTTTAGCACAAATATCTGCCAAGAAAGAGGAGGACAAGTCGGAAGGAAAACAGATAAAGGACGTACCAATCGTCTGAGATTTTCATGAAGTATTTCCCGAGGACTTGCCAGGCCTTCCTCCAGCTCGACCAGTAGAATTCCAAATCAACTTAATTCCAGGAGCCGCACCTGTAGCTCGAGCACCATATCGATTGGCTCCATCGGAAATGAAGGAATTATCAGAACAATTACAAGAACTTTCTGACAAGGGATTCATAAGGCCTAGTTCCTCACCTTGGGGAGCCTCGGTCTTATTTGTCAAAAAGAAGGACGGGTCATTCAGGATGTGCATCGACTACCGTGAGTTAAATAAACTGACAGTAAAGAATCGTTATCCACTCCCGAGAATCGACGATTTGTTTGATCAACTTCAAGGATCCAGTATTTATTCGAAGATAGATCTGAGATCAGGATATCACCAGCTTAGAGTACGAGAACAAGACATTTCGAACTCGGTATGGCCATTACGAGTTCCAGGTTATGCCATTCGGACTGACAAACGCACCTGCGGTATTCATGGACCTCATGAACCGAGTGTGCAAGCCTTACTTGGATAAGTTCGTAATTGTCTTCATCGATGACATACTTATTTATTCAAAGAATGAGAAAGAGCACGAAGAACATCTTAAGGCAATTTTAGAATTGCTTAAGAAGGAGCAGTTGTATGCCAAGTTTTCAAAATGCCAGTTTTGGATCCGTGGGTACAATTCCTCCGGTCACGTCATTAATAGCAGAGGCATACATGTAGATCCAGCCAAGATAGAATCTATCAAAGATTGGGCATCTCCTAAGACACCAACTGAAATCCGCCAATTTTTAGGTCTTGTTGGTTACTATCGAAGGTTCATTGAAGGATTTTCGAAGATTGCTAAGTCAATGATGAAACTTACTCAGAAAGGAATCAAGTTCGACTGGGGAGAAAAGGAAGAGAACGCTTTTCAGTTAATAAAGCAGAAGCTGTGCAGTGCACCAATTCTGGCTTTACTTGAGGGGAGCGAAGACTTTGTGGTCTACTGTGATGCGTCACACAAGGGTTTAGGCGATGTGCTAATGCAGAGAGAGAAGGTGATTGCCTACGCTTCTCGACAACTAAAAGTTCACGAGAAAAACTACACCACTCATGATTTAGAACTTGGGTCAGTAGTGTTTGCCCTAAAGATATGGAGATACTATCTATACGAAACCAGATGCACCATGTTCACCGACCATAAAAGCCTACAACACATTCTCGATCAGAAGGAGCTTAACATAAGGCAATGCCGTTGGCTAGAATTACTGAGTGACTACGACTGTGATATTCGTTATCATCCAGGGAAAGCAAATGTAATGGCCGATGCGCTGAGCCGTAAAGAACGGATTGAGCCATTGCGGGTTCGAGCCTTAGTTATGACAATTGGTTTGGATCTCCCCAAATGAATATTAGAAGCCCAAATCGAAGCCCAGAGACCAGAAAATCTCATGAATGAAGATGTAGGCGGTATAATCCGAAATGATATACCCAGGGAAAGATTGGAACCGCGATGGAACACTATGTTTGCACAGCAGGAGTTGGATACCTTGCTATGGAGACTTAAGATCCGTGATTATGTACGAGTCCTACAAGTCGAAATATTCTATCCATCTCGGTTCCGAAAAGATGTACCAAGATGTGAAGAAATTATATTGGTGGCCAAACATGAAGGCTGACATCACCACGTATGTTAGCAAATGCCTGACATGTGCAAGGGTCAAGGCCGAACATCAAAGGCCATCGGGGTTGCTAGTACAACCGGAAATACCCGAGTGGAAGTGGGATAATATCACGATGGATTTTATCACCAAACTTCCTAGGTCGTCACAAGGTTTCGACACCATCTGGGTGATTGTGGACCGACTTACAAAATCTGCTCACTTCTTGCCAATAAGGGAGAATGATCCATTAGACAGGTTGGCAAGGTTGTACCTGAACAGGATAGTGGCAAGACACGGGATACCTGCCTCAATTATCTGTGATCGTGACGAAAGATTCACTTCAAATTTTTGGAGATCATTTCAGAAAGCCTTGGGTACAGATATTAGCATGAGCAATGCGTATCATTCAGAAACTGACGGCCAGAGCGAGAGAACCATTCAAACTCTCAAGGACATGCTACGTGCTTGCGTGATTGATTTTAGCAAAGGTTGGGTTAAGCATTTGTCGTTGGCCGAGTTTTCATACAACAATAGTTATCACGCTAGCATAAAGGCCGCCCCTTATGAGGCACTGTATGGCCGAAAATGTCGATCACCAGTGTGCTGGGCCGAGGTGGGGGAAGCCCAACTGGCTGACCCAGAATTAATCCATGAAACAACGGAAAAGATCATCCTGATCAAGCAAAGGATGCAAGCTGCACAGGATCGACAAAAGAGCTACGCTGATCAGAAACAAAAGCCGATGGAATTCAAGGTTGGGGACAGAGTTATGCTCAAGGTCTCACCTTAGAAAGGAGTCATACAGTTCGGTAAGCAAGGCAAGCTGAACCCAAGATATGTCGGACCTTTTAAGGTGTTAGCAAAAGTTGGGAAAGTTGCCTACAGGCTGGAACTTCCTCAAGAGTTGAGCAGAGTTCACCATACCTTCCATGTGTCTAATCTGAAGAAATGTTATGCTGACGAACCTCTAGTCATGCTGTTAGAAGGAATCCATGTTGACAATAAGCTCCAGTTTATGGAAGAGCCCGTTGAAATCATGGAACGGGAGATCAAACGATTGAAGCGAAGCCGGATACTATTGGTTAAGGTTCGCTGGAACTCAAGGAGAGGTCCTGAGTTCACCTGGGAACATAAAGATTCGTTCAAACAAAAATACCCACAGCTTTTCACAAACCGGGCTTCGTCATCTACTACAAGGTCTTAAGCTTTGAGGACAAAGCTCTTTTAACGGGTGGAGACTATAACATTTCTCAATTTTAGGTCATTTTATGACATCTATTATTTGTCACTATTTATTTTGGCCCGATACGCGTTTACTTTTAATTTAACTTTTAAGTTAAATCGCGTAGACTAGAAATAATCAATTAATGTAAACGGTCATCAAATAAATTAAGGTTTGCATCCACCAAGTAATAAATAATTATTATGAAGATAATTATCAACTTTAGGTATTTTATTTTTATTGGTCACGTAAAAGGTCTACGCGTCGCAATAAAATACATTTGGGCACACCCCGGAAATACCTAGACTTACCTAGACTCAAACCAATACCCACTTTTAAAACCTTAACACAAAAATTAAATAAATTTTGTGTACAAAGGTCACTAGGGGCCGGCTAACAAGGAAACCACATCAAAATCCCTTGAAATCTTCTTAGTATCTCTTAAATGTACATGTACATCTTGTGTTTAATTAAGACAAGTACCTATGGTCTCCTAATGACTAATTACCCAATGGTTAATACCCATTTCTTGCCCTTGACTTTCCTAGCCACGGTTAACAAGGGAAGAGAACACACAAGCCATAAGATTTCATATATCTTAACAAATCTTGTACCAAAATCCTCTAATTAAAACTTGTACTTAGTGGTTTAGCTAATACAAGGTGCAACTAACTAAAAACTACAAAACCACACTTAGGAGGGCACGGTTTGGTTTGTGTAGGACTAGGAAGTGAGTAACTAGTTATTTGTCTATAAATACACACTCATAAGCTCACTTGATACATTTCCAAGACTCTTAAACCCTCTCCAAGATAAGCCACACTCGTCTACCCTCTTTTACATTCGGGTCTACTATAACCAAACCCAAACACGAACCACATTGGTTTCTAAGGACTCGAGGAAGCACTTAAGGACGAAGTATAAGAGTTTAAAGGGGAAGCACGAGCTAAGGAGGTCGGGTATATAAGCTCTTAAGCTTAGGACGATACACATTGGGTGTAAACGATTCGTGTGTGCTCCATACTCCACGACTAAGAGCTCTAGGACCGCTCGTAAGTCATGACTAAGCCTCTTATGTCTTTTTTTTATTCGTTATGGTTTTGTCTAGTCGCCATGTCACGTAAGGTTTCGATTTAAAATATGCGCGAGCATGAAACGTGCATGATTCGACCCATACATGGTTCGCGCACTCACATTTGACGTACAATATAGACTTGTGTAGTGCTATCGTGATTAAAATACGGATGTCTAACGAGTTAAAGCTTAGGCCTCACGTTCCCTTATAAACCAACCGAACCCTTAATGGGACTTTAAACCCATTAACGGGCCCAACGTAAACGAATAAGCTCACAATAAGCTTGGACAGCTTATAGGTGGCCTTATGAGTACTCAATAAGCTTATTGAACCTTAATGTAATTAATGGACTCAAAAGGAAATAACCTAAAAGCCTAGGAGGACTATCAGGTCTCGTTTAGGCCCAACAGTAAGCTTATTAGCTTATCGAATAAGCTGAATAAGCAAACTGACCTTCTATATGCTTAACGGACAAAAACAAGGTTATTGGACCTCAATGGGCCAAACCAAATAGATTTAAAACCTTTCAGGCCATTAATGGGCCTAAAAAGCCCATTAGCAAGTGCTTATTGGTTTATTCCAATAAGCTAAAAACAAGACAGATTAAACTGAGTTAAGACATATAGGAATTACTATAACTACCAGTAGTAACGACTATGTCTACCAGTAGTAACCATTATGGTACTACCAATAGGAATGACTATAACTACCAGTAGTAACGGCTATGTCTACCAGTAGTAACCATTATGGTACTACCAGTAGGAATGTTTATAACTACCAGTAGTAACGGCTATGTCTACTAGTAGTAACCATTATGGTACTACCAGTAGGAATGACTATAACTACCAGTAGTAACGGCTATGTCTACCAGTAGTAACCATTATGGTACTACCAGTACGAATAACTATAACTACCAGGAGTAACGAATAGGACAAAGTATATTCGGATAATAGACGAGTTAACACACGGGTTAATAAATACGAATATTTATTAATAACTTTCAGACGTATATAGAAACGTATGAAATCGTACACCTTCTCAAGAGCCATCAATTGACTATAAATACATCAAACACGTACACCACCACACAAGTGATAATAATATATATAAACTAGCAAATTATTGTAGTTTATACATTGAGTCTTTAGCCTAAACTTGTAGACTAAGACTGGCCGTATTTACTTAGGTATTTGACGGTGTGATTCATACTTGGATATCTATTATCAATTTCCAGAGGACTATTCACTCAGGTGAGTTCATAGCCCCATGTTTTACAATTATTTAAATGATTTACATCCTTGGGGTGAGAACGTGCTTTGTTTTACAAATTGGACGCAAGTGTACATTTTATACCATGATTACGTGTTTGCCTGAGTTGCCATAACCCATTATGTCCATGATCATGAATTGTTAATTGCATAGATGTGATTGGGAATTACATTATGTGGGCGTGAATTTTATGGATAGATCTATTAGGGATTAACAATCCCCGTTCGGGTGACTAGCTATCACCTGGAACGAACGCATACCATGTCGAATTTGGGGTGTTGCAGGGTTAGCACATCATTCACGGACACTTGTTGGCAAACTTATTTGCATTCATGTCGAGCTTCGGTGTCATGAGCTTAGGAAAACGTAATTACTTTTTATGATGTTTGCAACGGTTGCTTAATCATACACATGGAAATCTTGCGGTCCTACTACTGATTACAATAAACCTATGAATTCACCAACTTTATGTTGACATTTTAAAGCATGTTTTTCAGGTCAATAAGGCATGAGATGCCGTGATACATTGGAGGTCTCTTTTGAAGGGTCAATACTAAAGATTTACGTGCATCACATTTTGGGACATTTGTTATGAAGTAAAGTCTTTACATTTTGTTGTTGAACAATTTGAGCCGTTGTGCTTATGTAACAAACAAGTATTTTGGTTGAAATCCAATGTATCTTTTCAAAACGACACGTTTAGTGGTCGTTCTTATATCTTGTGCTATTGATCTATGAAGTAACTCCCTCGGATATTCAATATTCCGCTGCATACTCAGATTTGAGGGTGTTACAGATTGGTATCAGAGCCAAGGTTATAGAGAACCAGGTCAAAAGTTTTGTCTGGACTATAACCATTTTCAAACACTGTTTTCACAAATGGGATTTGCGAGGGACATACATGCATTACTTGTTTACATCTAGCACATATATGCTTGCATGACATGCATTGTTTTAGCATATTAGTCAGTTTTACTAAGATGCTTACATGACTCATATACGTGTTCATATTATAGTACGTACATTACTATGAGGGCCTTACATATATACAGAGATGAGTTACATTCTTTTACACATACTCTACGATTTCTTTATTGAGAAGGTTATTATTTAAACAACTTAGTTAACATTCTTAAGCAAGGTAGTACGTAAATGCTTCATATGCTCTAAAAACATTTATCTATCTATATGATATATACCATATTCATTCGTACCACCGCTTATTCATACATCGTCCATTATTACCATGATGCATCCATTTCGCCCATGTCCACAATTTCATCCCTGACACTGTGTGCATATTCATTCACACATGCATCACTTGCTTCGCGTTTACATTCCATATGACGGGCATCCTGGCGTGGTTTCATATAAAAGGTGATTTATATAACTATACTGTGAGGTCATTGGCCTACACTACTATTCCGGTTCTCTGTGAGGGAATCTTGGGGACCCCCCCCCCCCCCCCCCCCCCCCCCCCCCCCCCCCCCCCCCCCCCCCCCCCCCCCCCCCCCCCCCCGATCGATATCAGGATGGATATCATTCACCCAGAGCCTGTCGCTGTAGTTGCTTTCCCTGCAGCGACCGTTGTGAGGACACTGGCCCAGCACGGAGAGGCTATACGAGGCATACAGGAGCAACTAGTAGGGGTGCCCATACAGGAGGAGCTAATGGCCCTGAGATTTAGGATAGACATTGCAGAGGCAGAAATCGCTTCTTTGCGTGCTAGGAATAAGACTACGGAGGCAATTAAGATGATTACTCGTAACCATGAGAGGCAGGCCCGTGAAAAGATGGATACGCAGTTGGAGTTTGATTCCAGGAGGAGCAGCGAGTCTTAGTGCGGCTCGAGGCCACACATGATCAGTATCTTGGATTGTTACCTCTAGAGCTTCTGTCTCGTTATTATGTATTATCTTGTATTGAAGGATTGTAGTACTAAGAATCCAGGTAGTATTTTAGAGGGAAAAATCAAAGAACCCGATCATCTATCAAATTATGGTATTATGAAAACTTCATCAATTTTATTTCAACTCTCTATCCATCCATGCAAACCACCTGCTAAACCATTATGACTATTTCGTTATCCCTCATAAATTATTTCCATGGTCAATTTTCAAAACCATTTTGTTAGCAATTCATAGACAATTTGTCACCACAACATGAACCCCTTACAAATCAACAACCTTACGAATCATTCTGTCATCTAATAAAACTATGTAATACTTCTTATACATAACTACAGGTATTTAATGGGAAAATGAAGCATTGCATCGTTAGCCCTCAAATATACATAGCCCCGGATCAACTAGTTATTAATTCAGGAAGGACTATGCCATACTGAGAGTAGTCACCATGTAACATTTGTAAATAAAATCCATTTTCACTTACATCCTTGAAAAACAAAGTTTTGTGTGCGTGTTCGTAAAACGTGTTTACTTCGGGGAAATCAAATTGTAAACTATAGTAACTAAGCAGACCTTTTACTCTATCCTACTATAAAGCGACGTCATTTTATACCAATTCCAAGCTAAACAATGCAAGACCTATCACTAGCCACCCTAGGACACTTCGCTATCGAATCTGTTCGCCACTGGAGAATCCATTCAAGCTAAGGTTGGCCAGACTCTTATACGAAATGGAGACAGAAGCCACAATTCACACGAGGATAACTGAAGTAATGCGCAAACTGCGTGCCCTTGTTTCTACACTGAATTCATGAAGTGTCAACCTCTGAACTTCAAAGGAACTGAAGGCGTTATCGGTTTAACTCGGTGCTGGATGAGGAAGATGGAGGGTCCCGGTTTCAATATTACATGGTTGTGCTTATTGAGAATCAGGGTTTAAGTTGCCACCTTGCATTCTGTTAGGGGCTTTGGCTTTGACTGGTGGAACGGTCAGGTAAGGAACCTCTTAGTCCTCACGAGGGCCATACACAATGACTTGGGAAGGACTCAAGAAGAAAATGATGGACAAGTATTGTCCTCAAGTGAAATCCAGAAACTGGAGATTAAGTTGTGGAACCTAAAGGTCAAAGGGAACGATGTTCCAGCATATACTAAACATTTCCAAGAGTTAACCCTGATATGTACCAAGTCTTGTGCAAATGAAAACGAGAAAGTCAACAAGTACACCCGTGGACTCCCTGACAACATTTATGGAAATGTGAAGTCTTCCAAACCCAAGACATTGGATGAGACGATTGAGTTGGCCAATGACTTGATGGATCAGAAACTCCGCACCTACGCGGAAAGGCAATCTGACAACAAGAGGAAGGCTGATGATTCATCCAGAAACAACTATGGTCACCAACAGCAACCCTTCAAGAGGCAGAATGTCACCAAGGTCTACAATATGGGGACAGGTGAAAGGAAACCTTATGAGGGATCTTTGCCCAAATGCACCAAGTGCCATCTTCACCACAATGGCCCGTGCACCCAGAGGTGCCACAAGTGCAACAAAATAGGGCACTTTGCTCGCGATTGCAGGAGTGTTGGTAACACAAATGTTGCTAATACTCAGATGGGCAATGGGACAGCTCCCAAAGGAAATGGTTGTTTTGAGTGTGGAGCACCAGGGCATTTCAAGAGAGATTTCCCTAAACTGAAGAATAAAGATGGAGGGAATGAGAATGCACAAGGCTGGGTTTA
>BQNB010149757.1:4011-16130 GCA_026074375.1 Tanacetum coccineum
AAACTTTAAAATGAGAATGATGAGAAAGAATCATAACCACACATTTGAGATGCATCGAATTGAATAGTTGCATCTCTATTCATTTAGATGCATACAATTAGTTTGAAAAGTGATTTTGAAGCGATAACGATACAAAGTAATACTAGCAACACATGTGACGCGCAGAGGACAAAAAATACATATGATTCGCTTAAGTTGATGAACATACGGTCTAAGGCTTAGAGTAGTGCCTAAACATGGTGATTTTACGCAATGAAGGTCATTCCAAATAGTCTAAGCATTGAATATATTTTTGTTACATTTTTTTGGTGTTCATAAGACTAAAAGAGATCTCGTAGCCGTTCAAAACACGATAAGAGATATATAGGGATATACCACATATATGCGGTTTATTTTACAATAGAACAAACGATATATGTTGATGACCTAAAGCACGAGACAAGCTCAATAGCTCTTATGAGGAAAATACATGCATTATGTTACGTTAGCATTACAAACCAAGCGAGGAAGGGAAGCCCGTTGATGACAACCAATTCCCTCCATCAATAAAGTTTCCTGCAGTAAAGCTCTCGGCTTCTGTAGTGTTAGTAATCACACCCCATCCTGGCCATGTGACCCTGTTTGACGTATCAGCCCCAGGCCCCGTGTTTTGGTACTCTCGGTAGTACAACGTGCTAAGTGCAAAATCCCCATCCCAAGGGTACCATCCTGCAGGGACAATCACGTCACTAATTGAGGATTGCATCACCACCGTTCTCGAGTACTCTTTCCATGGTCTTCCAAGATACGTTGGATAGCTGGCTTGAACCGGGAGTAGGTCAGACTTTTGCGTTTTTTTTAAACATTTTGAATAAACAAGTAGATGCCCGTGTTTTGGTTAGGATCAGTCCGTCCTTGAGCAGTTACCATGTTCTTTTGTTTAGGACCAGGGAGACGGGCTTGGATGTCATCTCTATTTTTGTAAGACAACGCAGCGATTGTCCAAGAATGAAATCAACTAGTGCCGCTACGAACAGTTGACAAGACCTGTCGATTGGAATGGAACGGTAAGTGAGTGTCATGGAAAGGCTATTATACCACATCTATAGAACGCGGACAGATCAGATCCAACACGTCGGGGGTGCCACGGCTTTGTTACTCAGATAGTCGCCGGCAAGCATTGGTTAGGAAAACGTAAATATCTCGTGACCAAGGGAATCCGCAACTACCGCCGCAGTTGAAATAATAATAGTACTATGCAAGTAGCAAGGCCTTAGTTATTCGTTTGATAATAGCAAATTGCATAAGAAATAAATATTCAAAGGGTGGACAGAAAATGAGGAAAGTGGTTTCTATTATTAGAAAGAGACTTATTGCATTGAAAATCTATTATAATGAATCAGATCAAATGCATATCAAGTCTCTGATTTTAAATAACATGAATTCTTATCTTATTATAAGAAACAACCTGTTTATATCTTATTTTAGATATATAAATTCTAGTTTTCTTTATAAAAAAACAAGCCATGTATATTATAATATAGATCTACCCAAATGCACATTATTGAGAGACAAAACAAGATTAATATAATCGTTTAATATATATAAATAAACATGTTTTCTAGCATTTTTATAGGGAGAGAATCTTTGTTAAGATTTTGTCTACTTTAACCTCAAAATTTTTTAACCTTTTTTGCTTTCATATGCAACAGTTAAAAATGAAAGCATAGTACTGTATGTACTAAACACTTTAGTACACTTATATCATACAAAACTTTAGTATCATTTTCAGTTTAATGCAAATTTTGACCGTTTGATAAAAAAAAAAGATATTACGAATTACCTACGGTGGCGGAGTTGAAGGTAGTGTTACCCCCGGCGACACTCTCACTTGCGGTAATAATGGTATTACTTCTTCCGTCCCCGATAAACATTAAGTTTGGTTTACCACTTGGGATCGCAACGTTCTCCCTATAAACACCTGCCTTTATCTTTATAACGTACCTAGTCGTGCTTTTTGATGGTGCTGCTGCTACTGCATCCGCCACACTCGTGTAATCTCCTGTGTCATCTGCAGCCACAGTTTTGTTTGGCGTCACATCTCCCGTCTGCAACAACTTCCTATCTCCTGCAGACAACCACTCGGGCCACATCGTCACTTCCTTCTTGGAGTTATAGTTTAGTATATTGAAGTTGTTGTTGATGTTGGCAATATCTTTGTCTGTCATGTCTGTAATCATTGCAAGCACGTTGCTACACATCTTTCCACCTTTGTCTTGTCCTTGGAGTATTGATTTACGTAGTTGCTTAATTGATACATCGTTGTGGGAAAGGCTGTCCAAGCATGTTTCCTTGTTGGTGATGGTGGATTAGCTACTCTGAGTGTTTGTGAGGGTCTTTAGCATGAAAGTCGATTAGGTCTTCTTGTTTGGATACGCTTTAAGCTCTTGGATGACCGTGTCGAGCTGTTCTAGCGTCCCATCTACCATCTGTTATTCTCGTCGTTGAGCGCGACTTTTGAGTCGTGTGTCAGGTTAGGGTATCGTTAGTGTGGACATGATTTTTGTGATGAATGAAAAAGTGGTAGCAATGATACATATATAATGGATTCATGGTCCCTCACTTTCCTTTTATATATCATAAAGAAATGCATGTTCTTTACAGGGCCGTCCCTAAATTTTTGAAATTTTTGAGGCCCTAAACGAAATTAGATAATGAGCCTTTCAAGAAGGAATGTTATATATAAAATGTCACCGTTTATAACATGTAATGCATACAATTGTTATCGGGACAAATTTTGGGGCCCTGTGCGGTCGCCCACCTTGCACACCCTCAAAGACGGCTCTGGTTCTTTATAACTTTAATAATCCCCGTCACTTTAAATGTTTCATTATAATATCCTAAAACGATAAAAATGAATGTAACCTTTTTCTAACTTGTTTGTCGAGATCTGTACATGAAGTCTATGGCATCCGAGCCAAAATTTAGCTTCTCATAGAATGTAAAACGCACAACTTACTTGAATTAGGTTTCTATGGGCAAGCTTCTATCTACGTGCCATCTGATATGTCCTTGAACCGGCCATGATGGCGTGCCGTTTATGCTTTTCAAAGTGTTGCAAATGTTGGAAATCGATATAACCCTAGCTAGTTACACATGAACTTTGTTCCTTTAGTTTCTTCCTTACGGCGTTATGATTTTCACTAATAGTTGTCATCACATTACATACATATCTATGCTACTCCACGACTTCTTATAATTAAGATTATTTTGATTTGTTTCATAAATGAGCTCCGAAATTAGACCTGCAACCAGAATCTATGATTTCACATAATATTTTTATAAATTTACCATAACAATAATAATATTAAGTCCTTAAACCATAATTAAGATTATTTTAAAATAGAACAAATTTATGACACCAATGTCCTATAAACAATCAGTGAACAAAGCTCAATAGCCCTTATGAGGAAATATTACACAATTGGAAGCACCGCACTAACTCCAACAGTTGTTACGATTACAATGCCACGACACATATTCATTATAGTCCGTATTACGTTAATGTCCATTACAGACCAAGCGTGACAGGGAAGCCGGTAGCTGACAACCAACTGCCTCCAGCAATGAAGCTTCCAGGAGTAAAACCCTCGGCTTCTGTACTACTTGTAATCACACCCCACCCTTTCCAGTTTACCCTTTTAGATGTATCAGCCCCAGCTCCCGTGTTTTTGTACACGCCGGTAGTAACATATACGTGTCCAAGTGCACAAGTTTCCCTTCCCATGGATACCGATCCTAGCTATTCGATCAAGCGATCCAACTTAATGATGATTCCATTAACTACAGTCCCACAGAAGACCTCCTTCCCATGGTCTTCCAAGACTAGTTGGAAAGCTAGCTTGCACAGGTAGCAAGATCAGAACGCACTGATTTGTGCCACGTTTTGAATGACGATACCAGTGTTTTGGTTAGGATCAGTTCTTCCTTGAGCCGTGACCATATTCTTTTGATTTGGGTTGGGGCGACGAGCTTGAAACTGACAGTCTTGGAAGACAACGGCCGCATTGCCAAAAGTAAAATCAACCGTGCCAGCTACGTAGCAATTGACAAAGAACTGACGATTGGAATGGACGTAAAGGGTATCTTGGTAGGCTATTATATTACATTGATAAAATGCAGATAAATCTGATCCAACACGTAGCGCGACAGCTTGATTCCCAGATGGTCCGGCTGTGTTTTGAAATGTTATATCTCGTGCCAAGAATCCATCACCCACCGCGGCTGTCATAATTTAGTCCACGTTACATAGAATAATGCACGGCGGAAAAATAAATAAAACAGTACTGATGTACTGTGTATTAATGTTACGTAAGAGTAGTAGATGAAATACTATTGTCTTTTTTTTATTTTTGAATTTGGAATATTGATTATATATATTTATCAAATTATTGTTAGTATTTTAGTTACTTTTGCAATCATAATTCTATTCCTTTTAATCATATACTTGTAAAATAACACATAGGTAATATTAAATAGACATCAAATATAGAATTTTGAGTTGAAAAGTAAAAGAAAAACCATGCATGAATTTAAAAATTAATAAATAAAAAGTGAGCTGAGAATGGGGCAGAAAGATTTGATTTTTTTTTTTTTTTTAAGAATTTGCAGAATATAAACATCAAATATACGTTATAGACACAAAATATAACTATGGTTACTCCATCGAAAAAATTGTTTAAATTTAGCTTCATATATATATATATATATATACTAACCTACAGTTGCAGAGTTGAAGGTAGTACTGCCGCTGGCCACGCTGTTGCTTGCTGTAATGATTGTGTTACTCTTTCCATCGCCGATAAACATCAGTTTGTTTACAGCTTGGAAATTGAACGTCTCCTATACGTACCATCCGTGCTATTAATCTAATAACGTACCTGCTTTGGCTTTTTGTGACGTGCTGCTGACGTAGCCACAATGCACTTAGCGGACACAGTTGTATACTGTCCACTGCCATCGGCTGCCACAGTCACGTCTGGGGTCACTCCCCCTGACTGCAGCAATTTTCTGTCTTTTTTAGACAGCCAGTTAGGCCACACCGTTGTCTTGGTCTCTTCCTTGTTATACTTGGCCTCGTTGGCAATACCTGTGTCTGTCAAGTTCGTAATCATAGCTAACGCATTGCTACACATCTTTCCACCGTGATCCTGGCCGTTTCTGATTTTTTTTCGAAACCTCTTACATGTTGCATCGTGGGAGAAACCATCCAAGCATGTTACTGTGTTGGTGATGGTGGTGCTCATTAGGGTTTTGAGGTCGTCGGCGTATTTCCTAAGAGGTTTTTTGTTGGTTGGATACGCCCTAAGGTCTTGGATAACCTTGTCGAGCTGTTCCAATATTCCAGCTCCAAGCTCTAAGCAGTCATGGAATGCGGCTTTAGAACGTTTAGTTTGATTGGTGGCGGCTGTGAGGTTGTTTATGGTGTGGATGTTGGCTTGGATGGTGTCCTTTGTTTTGTTAATAGCGTGTTCGATTACATCTGTTTTAGTAACAAGGTTGTTGGCAATGCTGGTCGAGAAGGTGGAGTAGCATATTTCAGGGTATAAAGTTGTCTGACAAGACGATTTGACGATGGAGTAATGTGGAGTACTTCCATGAACAAGGGAAGTTAGTAGTCGCAATGCAAAAAGGATCAAAACGACTTTGTTGTACATATTCTCAGCAAACTAGCAGTGTTATTGTTGTGACATGGTCATGAATCAAAGTGGCATGTATATATATAGAGAGATATGTGTCGGTGCGCGTGACGTGTGCATGTATCTATGTATGCCCGCACGTACGTACGTATGTATCTTCAAGTTATTGTTATTTCTTGTGAGTACGTGATTGACACCCTATAGCTAGCTACCTGCAATAAGTGTTAACCATACGTATGGTTTCATGGATAACCATACGCATGACATGCATGCTAAAAGTCATACACATGCATAGTATGTATAATATCTCTTTTCCTTGTGTGTTGATAGTCAACAGAAAGCAACACCAGTCCTTTTTGGTCGATTGTACAAAAATGAGAACAAGCAATAACATCTTGTTCGTGTTGCGTTGTTTAATCGTGAAGCAAGCACTAGCATCCTATCGTATCTCGGTGACGTGTAGTGTGAGCAACTTATAGAGGTTATCTACTTTGGTAACTTGTTTAGGTTTCGTGTACTTCAAAGAACACATACGCGTATTCATAAGCTTTCGTTTCGTTGTTCGTTTGTAATTAGCTAAAAGGTATGCAAATCCTATCTATGTTTATGTTAATTATATACACTGTATGAGATCTATATCTGCTGCGTAACTTGTGTAATATTATTTGTCTAATATGTTAAATTCCAATAGTGGCATCACGAGCCATCGTATACTGTAGTTAATTACATAAAATAAAAATAAAAACATAAAATTTGACCTAAAAACGCTTAATTCGCATGTTTTCATGATCTTATTTTTATTCAGCCATTTGGGCGTGTTTTCTTGCAAGATTCGACACATTAGGGTTCTTAAGAAAGAGTAGAAGAAAATTCTTAGGCCGCATGCAATTTTACGTGTTAATAACGATGTATTATTTGCTATAATTAATCGTTTTTAACTTGTTTCTATAAATTACTTGTTTAATTGATTATCCGTGATGAACACATGCATGTTCATCATGGATAATATGATTTGATATATTAATATATGTTTCTTGGTTAATTGTTCATTGATCTACATGCAAATCGATGATTAAAACCTTAAATACAAGCGATGAATTAAATTGTTTTAGTTGCGTATGACACTCGGTTACTAAAAAAATCGTAATTTATTCTCTGTAAGTCGAACAATTCTGGAAAAAAATTTATGGTAGATTCACGACTCAGTATGCTACAACTTTGTAGCTTACTGCTAAGGTTAGGGAAGACTCATTCCTTGTCTGGTCGGGGCCTGAAGTCAACTAAAATAAATTATCAGCTTTTATGTGCTATGTGATATATATTTATATAAGGCTTACGCAATCGATTATATCGATATATGTGGCCCGATTCATTGGAAGAAGAAGCCTTATGTGAGTATATATACAATTTTAATTATTCAATAATTATAATCATCGTTTTATGATTTGCATGTGTTAATTGTTAACTGTTTAAATAATTGTTATGTTTATTAGTTGTTTATATTTATATTTTGTTTTTATAAGTTATGACTTGTGTAAACAAAGGGTTTTTCAAAAAAGAAAATGTAAACATGACTAATATATGAAATTATATATATTATAGACTATTAATTGTGAAGTTTTATGTGTCAACTTGGGTTCGGCTTACATCCGATAATCATGGTCTTCATGGCTTCTCACGACGAGACTTCCAATTCAATATGTTTATAATGTGTTTTCATAACTAAAAATTAATAAGTTTATCAATGATGAAATTTGCTTAAAACCATTTACTTGCTTGACTTGCACAAGGGTTTGAGGTATCTCGTGGTAAGGCTTAAGATGTTGCCCTACCTTACTACGAAACCATACTCTATAATTTTTCCCACAAATTCTTGCAACTGCATAGTTATAGCGAATGGTCTAGGGTTTGAATGACTTTTAATCTTTTTTCGTGCCACTACATGCTTCGGCATATGAGACAATTATTGGAAGAACTTGTGTATTTGTACACTTGTAGAGTACAATAATCTTTTCTCGCGGTAAATTTTATGATTTTTGATTTGGAAATATGGATTGAATCGTCAATTCGTTTTAAAGGTGTATTATCACTATTTTATACACATGTTGGTATGGAAAATTTAGTGATACACCGTAATAAATAACTTAATTGAGTAAGTTTTTATTAAAATATATGATACGAAGATGTATGCATGCTTCTTCGTACATATTTGACACGTCAAATATTATACCCTTTTAAATAAGTTGTTTGCCACCCAATTTGAAAGAACACTGCAATTGCCTTCTACATTACGTGAGACGTAGGTATATTGCAACCCAAGATGATTATACACTTTTCGTGAGACGTTGGTGTTATATTATCACAGTTTTTTATTGGTTGACTTAATCGGGTTAAGCTGGTCAGACCTCAAGCTCGAGACATAGATGGGATGAAACATGCTTACTTGCTTGATCACAAGTGGAATAAGTATGTCCCATGATGTTCTAGGAATTGCGCTCGTTTGGCAATTATTGATGGTCAGTTATCTTTTGAATACACCATTGCTGGCAAATCAATTGATGTGATGGTGGTATGTCATTAGGATCTTAGCCTTTAGAAAATTAATTTTTTATAAGTTAAACATGGGTAGTTAATTTTCTTTAAGGAGTATTATCGAAAATATTAAAATTAAATTTTGTGATTCTTTTTAATAGTATTAATGCAACATTAAAACGTAAACGATAGTTTGTTCTTTTCTTGAAGAAGACAAATTGAGCATCTTTTCCTTGTAAGAAAAAAGGAGTCTCATTCTTATTTTATTTCCTTGCTCGAAAAAGTTATAATAGGAACATGGAATTGTCCTAATTCTAATCAAACGCATAGCAAACTTACATGATTAAGGAGATTGCACGACTTATATTTTTATATAGATCTCATCACCCTTATTCGGTGGTGATTACTTTGAAACATATAAGACATTTGGATAACTAGAGAACATGTTCCTGGAGCTAACAAATGATAACATCTTGATTTAAGATACTTTATGAGATTCTTGATTAGAAAATACCAATATTACTGCAAAAGTGGTAAAGGAAAACTAGCTTGATTTATCTAGTTGTTTGTTTTAACCCAATTAAGGTGCTGCATACCCTTGTGGAATTGTAGGACGGTTAAAGAGGAAATTGCATGCCCAATTTCAAGTTAATAAACAGCTGATGCGTATTTTATTTTAAAATATATTTTGTTCAAGTTTTAAATTTATAAAACTCAATTCACCTAACAAACGCACTAACGGGCAGAGAACCCGATCGTGAGTAGTGTAGAGATGGTAAATCTGAGGTCGTCCCAAGAGCTAAGTGTTAATTAGTTTTAATTTAAATTGTCACGTATGAAAATGGTTTTAAGTTGATTTTATGAAATAACAGGAAAGTAAATTGTGAAAATTAAAAGTAATAGAAGATATCAGGGAGAAAGGCGTGCTAGCCTAGCCATTTTGTTACTACTGTTATAACTACGTTTCCTGTGCAATGTTACATCATGGTTTCATTGGTAGTTTCTAAAGTCGACAGACCTGAATAGATATCTTTAGTATGTCATATAATTCATGCGATCCTGAATCCCCCGAAAGTCACGAAGGTAGGGCAACCAAGTCATAGTGATTAATCCCAACTATCCCAAGAACTAGTCTAATAACCTATACAGATTATTAACCCTAGTTCCTGTGCTTTTTAAGTATATTAAGTGATAGAGGCGGTAACAGGGTTAGTTTCTACACTAGGGATAGGTTTCTAAACCTATCCTAGTACCCTACTAATCCCTCGTTCAATTGGTAATCTAATAACAGGATTAACATGATCTAAACCACCCGCAATATTACCATAACCCAGGGTTACACGATAGTCAAAGGATATCCAAAGAAATCATAATCTAATAGGAAAAAAACATCATAACGATAGTAGTTTCATTACTAGGCTAGCACTTGAAGTGCTTAGCCGCTTATAGCAACAACAAAGCAAGAATTAATAAAGATAATCATGGATGGAAAACTCATAATTCTTACAGAGGTGGTTTATGAACGATTAAATACAAAAGTAAGTTAAGTGTGATCTCCCTTGGACTTCTAGTGGAATTCTTCGAGGTATATAGGCCTTGATCATCCTTTGGATTTGTTGTAGAATGGTTGATGAATGGATGATTGATGACATCAAATAACGTCTATTTTATAACATCATTTATCCTATGTATTTAACTCATTTTGTATAATTATTGCAAAGAATTGTTACTTAATCGTTTATATTTAAGAATTGCAGTAATTATGGATTACTTGGTGAATATTAGCAAAAGGCGCGCATTCTAGAGCTTAAATGAAAATATTTTGAAGATTACTATTCTGACTACCAATACGCCGTATCCATCAAGGAAGATACGGCGTATTCGTGCCTCCACTCACCAAAGACCACAAAGGAAACAAGTCTAATACGCCGTATCCAGAGAAGATCAATACGTCGTATTAATGATATTGTATGTGAAGATTCTGGAAGATATCAAACGTGGTCCCTACTCCAAGAAACTCCAATACGGCGTATCCAATCCCTTGGATACGCCGTATCGAACCGACTTCCAAACAGTATAAATAGAAAACTCAAAAACGAGTTTTAAGTGTGCTAAATCATATTCTCGATACCTAAACCACAAAAGTCGATTTTCAGAGGAGAAAAAGAGCAGAAGAGGTCTTGCAACACATTCCAATCCATAGAAGACAATGTGTAATTTCTTATACTTTTGTAATTGTTCAATTTTTGGTATCATTCATTAAATCGGTTAGTTTACCTTGGCTAAAACAATTACTCTTGTATTAATTATGATGTTTGAAGGTTAATATCTTCGGGTATTAGCCATTATTATGAATATCTGAATGTTTGGTTTTGTTTATATCTCGATTGCTTAATTTATCGTTCATTTATTGATTATGTTTATCACATGATACTTGTTTACATGCTTAAGTATGCGACTTATCATTCAACTGGGTCTAGTTCTACATATTTAATGCGCTGCAACTTCGGTGTTGTTTGGGTGTAGGCTAAGAGTCCTGGATAGCTCTCCATATAGTAATGTGTATAGGTGAAACAAATAGGATCACTAATAACGTCATTCTTGCCTGATTGAACTGGTTGTACCGTAGAAGGTAGTGGCTTAGTACTAACTAATATGTTCTGATCATTGGTATAGTTTGGATTATGGACTACCACCAAACATAAATTACCATTAAGCAGTAAGTGGGTAAAGTCTATATGAGCTAGGGTTCGTACGACATACACGATGTCGTCCTCTAGATGAATTATAATCAATATATAAGGATGCTTTATACGGATGCTTTAATTGTGATAGAATTAATGTGTCTAGGTCTTAAGATGAAGTCCTGCCTAAATCTAAGAATGATATGCCTCATCGAGATAAGTAATCATTGCACTGAATAAACAAACCAACTTTTAATCGGATTAATGATGGCTAATAAAGTTTTCTATATAAGGCTCGACTGCTCTTTTATCTTTTGTTAATTTACATGGGTGGGTTAATGTGCCTTGAATTGATTATAGTCACCAACCAAACCTGTGCCAGTCTCTCAGGTTGAAACCCCCCTTTTACCTGTTAGAATTAGGATTAGAACTAACATAAGATTAGCATATGTTTGACTTAGATTAGAATTGACTTAGATTAGATAACCAAAATATAAATAAATTGAGAGATTTAACCTCGCTTTAAGTGTTCGACACCCTAATTACCACGAATCTACCACCGACCAGGTACACTGCCCGTTAATGTGTTGTTTTTGGTTAAGTCGGCAAAATATAAATTTAAAACTTGAATCATAAAAATATACACCACACAACGACACATCAGATACCCAAGATAGTTTATACCTTTAGCTTTCTCGAGTTAAGGAGTGAGCAGTCATATGTGTCTATTTCGTCATTACGAATGTGTACGTATGGTCTTTGTCGCCTTTTCTGGAGCATTGGATCGGTATTAATTTATATGAGTGTACCGATAGTATATTTAAATCTAGAACTTGTTTTTGTGATGCATCCCAAGACCGCATGTAAGTATTAATTTATATGAGTGTACCGATAGTATATTTAAATCTAGAACTTGTTTTTGTGATGCATCCCAAGACCGCATGTAAGTATTAATTTATATGAGTGTACCGATAGTATATATAAATCTAGAACCTGTAATTGTTATGATGGTCACACCGATCATATAACTATCCCACACCCTTGCAATGCACTCATTTTTAGTTCATGATACCCTTAGTACAACCCTTCGAGCATATCCTTTTTCACGGTTCTTGTAATTTTTTGGTGGATTCCAGATTATTAATGAAGAGCATTGTTAACCCTTAAACCAATCGTTACACCCAAATCGCCTTATACTACCTTGTATGTACTAGCTTTTAGTACG
>BQNB010149758.1:0-16129 GCA_026074375.1 Tanacetum coccineum
CACAATTAGCATTTATGAGTAGTGTTAGCATCTTAACTTGTATTTAGCAATGATTTCGTTTTTAAGCTTGGTTTGGGGTGGGTGAAAAGTCAAGGACGATGATTTTATCCTTTTAGTGTTTCTTGTTCCGTGAAGTTATGATATGTATGAAAGATAATAAATGCATAAAAATGGTCAAAAGGGAAGCTTTTCAAAACTAGTGATTTCTTACTCCCCTTAGATGAACACTTAGCTACTTTTCGAGGTGATTAGTTTAGGGGGATTAGAATTTTTGGTTTTAAGCGTGTATTTATATCATTGCGTGAGGACACGGCAATAGCTTAGTATGGGGAATTTTGGTATGTGCTTAAATACACATACCTTTTACCTAATAAAACGAGCTAAAAAGACCAATAATGACCAAAAAAATACATAAAAAATGCATTGTATATGTGTATTTCGTGAATTGTGTCTTGCAGGTATGGATATATCACAAAAAAGACAAAAACAAAGCCAAAACGGACAAAACCGAGCACAGTAATAAAAGAGTACGAGAAATCATAGCCGAAGGCGTATACATCTTTAAATGGACCAACCCGGATTTATACCTTATAATCCTTTAAGCCTTAACCCATTTATAATTCCTTAGTCCAAATCCATTATCCATAAACCTTTATCAATTTCCTTGGCCCAAGTAACCAAATCCAAGCCTAACTCCCATCTCCTGGCCCAAGTCAAGTCAACCCATAGTCAAAGATATAAACGGGTCATTTTTAATGTACATCTTTTTCATTTCACTCCTTTCCCTCCCATTTCACCTCAAACAACAAACCAGGGTAAAATCAATCATACTCACACGCTCCTTGTTCTAGAAGCCTTATTCCTGACATATCTGACAAGCAATTAGCCACGTTGGCAATCCCCAATTCTCTCATTAGTTGAAGATGCGTGGCACATGATCCAAGGGCTATGAATTATTGCGTGTATAACACCCCGTGTTTTAGGGTCATTGACGTCGTCAATAAATTCACTATGTATCTTTAGTATTGTACGCGTTTGCTTTTAATCGTAAACGTTAAGTTAAATCATGTAAGCTAAAAACTATCGTTCAATGTAAACGGGCATCAAACAATTAAATGTTTACATCCAAGCAAGTGGATAAGTAATGATTTAGAGAAATTATTAACTTTGTTCATTTTATATTATTGGTTACGTAAATTTTTACGTTTCGCGATAAAAGTATGTTTTAGGGCCATACCCGGAACTACATTATTAATTCTTCGCTTCAACAAATGCTATTATTATTATCCAATGATCAAAAAGTTTTATAAACTCTACCCATGATGTTTAATAGGACGCCCCGTATCCCAGAAATAACCAAGACTTACACATTTAAATTGCATTATGCACTCTAAAGTTATCAACCACTTTACATTATAACATATATTCTTTCATTTATCACGTATAATACTTTCATTTAGCTAGCTATAAATTTCCCTCTATATTTGCATGTATGGATGCACACATTAGGGGAACAAAGGAACATAAAATAATTACCTAAGGTCATTGTACAAGTATGACTCATAAGACTTATGGCATGTATAATGAATTTGACCAACTTAGTCTCCCATTGTGCTCCTTATTGTTTGTCCCCCTCCCTCTTGATGTTTCTATGAGTTTTGATCTTTCTTATAAGGCCTATGACTAGCACATTTATCATATAAGTCTTACACCTTTTCAAGAGATAAAACACATAAGTCTTCACTTGATAAAAATCAACATTCTCTCCCCTTTTCTTCCTTGTTTAGCCACGGCATCAAACACCCCTTTTGTATAATTCATAGCTTGATTTTCCAAGATCATACACATATACCTAGATCATATCTTAGATGTCTTAAGTTGTTTTCAAGGGTTGGTTAAAGGTTTACAAAATTGAAGCAGAAAGCATGAATTAGTTTCTATTGGAATTAGGGTTTTCTAAGCTTGTAAGCTTTGGTTTTTCATCTAAACAAGGGTTTATATTGTGTTGGTTATCATCATACATCATCATAAGGTTATCTAAAAACTCTAATCACTTTACATTTATCATTTTATGTGTATATATGTTCTATATAGTAAAATCACCATTTAGGATACCTCTGAACATGTAAAGCGTTTCTACTTTTGATTATGATTTTGAACACTTTTACATATGCTATGATGTTAGTAATATCATGTTAAAATGGATTTATAAGTGTTGTACACTCTTGGTTTATGTATAAAAAGGTTATGTACAAACTGTAATTATGATTAACTATATAACTATGTAATTAAAAGTTTACATAAAAATATGTGATTTAAAGGTGTTATCAAGGACTTGATGCTATGGACTTTTGGACAAGATATGGACATTATTATATGTAACATATATGATAAGTAAGGCTATGGAGGATTGTGGAAAATTTACTAAGTTATAAAGGACATAAAACAAGTGATATCAATAAGTATACATATTATTTACAAAGGGACTGTTTTGGTTCATGTTTTATGACAGCCCTATCATTTTTATAAATATAGTACACCTCATGACGATTCCAAAAAGGTAAGAAACTCGAAAAACGGATTAATAACGAAAAAGATACGTAGTTTACGAGTTTTACGATAATAACCGGAGTTATAAAAGAATTTTTATAAAAACTTGGTATAAAATTTCTACAAACAGAAGGTTTGGTATTTTTATTAAATCACACATATTTTTATGATTCCAAAACAATAAGAAACGTAATTTTTCAATTAAAAACAAAGAAGTTATGAATTACGCGAGTTTATATACTTAAAATGTATAAAAATACTTTTATAAAACTATTTTTATAAAATTTACTGTTCATATCAGGAAGATTTGTTTTTGTAAACCTCATAAATAAATATAACTTTCAATAACGAAGACGTACTCGAAAGAATCGCTAAAAATGGAGCTATAACGAATAAAATACGACATTTACGGGTTTTACGTTAATTAAAGTTATAAAAATAAGTTTATAACTGGTATGAACAGTTAAAATTGCTATTCATCAGAGGACATGAAATACAAAAATGTCATATTTTGATACATCGTCTTAATACGAAAGCGTGGACATAAGAAACGCAAGAAACGGACTTGAAACGTGAAAGTTATGTTACCAAAGGTATATTTATAAACGTTTTAACTTTATAAATATGATTTCACTAAAACAATTAGATGGTGATTAGCTATATAGAATTATATATGGTAGTAGTTACCCAATGTGATTAGTACTTATACGACCTATATTGGATTAGGTTGCACTCGATCATTACCGTGACGCATTTTCTGTGATACACTTGATATTCGCTCACTCAAGGTGAGTTCATAGCCCCACGTTTTACATGATTTTGTTTTATAAGTTTTTGGGGTGAGAAACATGCATTGTTTTACAATTGGACACAAGTAGGTGAGAAACAAGCACTGTTTTCTTAATTGGACACAAGTGGATAAGTTTTATATTATGACTATCGTGTTGCTAGTAGCGATAACCCTAGTTGAGCCCATTATCATGAACTGTCAGTTACTGGATTGTAAGCGCGAATGTTATTAATAGATCTATTAGGATTGACATCCCCGTTCGGGTGATTAGCTATCACTGGGCAAACGAACGTATACCATGTCGAACATAGGATGTTGCGGGTTAGAACATCATCACGGGCAATTGATAGGCATTATATGGTGATTCATTATGTCCCAAGCTTCCGTGTCATGACTTATGCAGACATAATTACATTTATATATGTATGGCAAACTGTGTTTGCATTATCAAACACAGGGAAAAGGGGGGAAATCTTGTGGTCTACAATATACGATTTATAACCTATTAATTCACCAATATAATTGATGCGTTTTAAAGCATATTTTTCAGGACGTCAATAAGCACGAGGTTCAAAAGGATATCAATGGGTGGTTAGTGATTTGGATATCATGCATTAAGATTTTGTTGCATTACATTTTGTATATCTGTCAATGGGCTAGAAATCTTTGTATTTTGAACAAGTGAACAAGTGAAGCTTCGGGCTTATGTAACAAATACTTTATTAAATCCAATGTATCAGTTTTAAATGACTTTTTGGTCATTCTATATATATCTTGTGTTATTGATCATTGAAGTAACACGCCTCGGACCCTTATTCTACTGCGACCCAATTTGGAGGTGTTACATTAAGGGTTATAGTGCGCTAGGTAATGTAACTAGTGATTTTTCACAAAAAGTTATGCTATTTTTTTTAAATTTGATCCATTTTTAGGCATGTTAGCATTTTATTTGTGAAAATGAGGACAAGTACGTTCTAATTCTCCATCCCCCACTTAAATTATACAACGTCCTCGTTGTATAGACAAACAGTTAAATAATATGGGAAAAGAATTAGAACGAGGAAACTTCCTTGATAGTTTGCTTCGGATGGTTTTCCATTTTAAGGGTTTGAGCAAGAAGAGTGTTGACGAAGGCTTCAGAATGCCCAAGAGAGGTCAACACGAGATATTTTCAGACTATACATTAAAGTCGGTTTCATTTACAGCAAGGTCCTATAGAAAAGTTAGAAGACGTTCGTGCAATTCGTGCTTTCGCTAACCTACAATACAAGCAAACAATTAAACACACAACTGTACAGGTTACAATATGTCGTATCCCAAACCCTAGGATACGCCATATGTAAACCTGTGAAAATAATTAAATACTAGAATTAAAAACTGATAATTGTCCAGACATGCATACGCCATATCCAAAGGGGTTCGATACGCCGTATGTATGTCTGGGCAGACAGACTCAATATAAAAATAAAATTTAAACAATTTAAATGCGACAAACAAATAAAAACATAATCGGGTTGTCTCCCGGGGAGCACTTTTGTTTCAACCGGTCTTTAAGTTCGACCTCTTTTTTTCTCTTTTTCATCATGCGGTTTTAGGATTATGAACCTGTAATCGATCAGTGAGTAGTGTTGTTGAACTTACTGCCAGTCTTGATTCTATCACACATAAATAAACCAATCATCATATATATAAAAAAGAAATCCGTAAGTGTCATAAGTGTAATATACAGTACAGATCATCAAAAGATAATAACATAAAGAGATCAGGGGTCGGGTTGAGCATCGGTGTGGTGGGCTGTCGAGGTACTAGTCTCCCCCGTCCTAGGCTTGACACACCTTCGGAAGGACAGTCCTGAGCTACCTATGAAGGTGTTGTCGAATAGCTGATAAGTCTGGCCACTGGCGTCCATAAGTTGTGTCATATAAGAGATCAGCCATGTGGAGACTCTAGGCTGCTCTATGGTAAAGATCGTGACATCTCCTCGCAGGCCCACGACATCATGCCGTAAGTCATGCACCTCCTCCTCAATCCTCTCGATCCTCTATGACATAGTACGGGGCTATGAAGCTGGTGGTGGTGGTGGAGGAGCCTGTGCTGGTGCTGGTGCTGGTGCTGGTACTAGAATCTTTAGAGTGACCTCCTCAGCAGTCGGTCCTGCCTCATCCACCTCATGGGCACCAGCCGCAGCAACCTACTACCTCTCTGGTCCCTGGGCTACCCAGGCCCATGTGTCACCGTACCTCGTGCAGATGTTGAGCCTCCCAAGCTTGTGTAAATCAATCAAAGGGAGCTCTCGGGTGACTACCTGCAGCCCTCTCAATCCCTCGTCACTAACCAGCCTAAAATGCATAGCCAAACGCCTAATAAAGTGCCCTCCTGATAGCCTGACCCACTCTTTCTCCCTTCCGCATGCCTAAACAGATACTGTGCTAAAAGATGTGGGATGTTGGTAGTCCCACGGTCCATGTTGCGGAGGTAGAAGAGATCAACACCGGTCACCTTCTCAGGTGCCTGCCCCTACCAAAACTATTATAAGCAATCATCCTGTGGCATAATATCCTCACAGGGTCTCGAATAAGAACATAGGAAGGGGAGGGGCCCAAAAAGTCTCTGCCAGATGAAATCTCCATCTAATAATCCCTAAGACCCCCCTTGTCGGGGATCAATCTATCACTCCCAGCCCAATAGGCTCCAAACCCAGCCTCTGCCATCTCTTGTTCTGTATGTAATCCTAATGCCAAGATAAACTGTCTCCATGTCATCCTCCTCCTAGCACCTCCTAGCTAAAAATATAGCGTATCCGCAACATCCAACCCCATCTCAGTATCGCTCATCCGACAAGTGCTAAGAAACTCCAGAATAAACTCTCGAATAAGAGGCCCACGAATACCAAACAATCTCCTCCAAGCATGACTCACAAACACCTATTGCCCCTCTCTAGAATATACCATCCTCAACCTCACCGCCAGATCCTTCCTCATCTCGGGGGTCAGATCCTCAAAATCCAATACATGAACCCGGTTAACTGGTCTGCTCCATATTCCTCGAGCCTCTGCTCATAACTATGTATAATACCTAGGGTATATCCCTCGACTTCGTATCTGAGCCATGGGTGCCTCTAATCAGCAACGGGTAGTGGTGCCATATTTGAAAGATCAATTAGATTAGTAAACATAAGGAATAATACGGCGTATGTCTATAAGGATACGCCGTATATAGGGATTTGAGTTGAATACGTTGTATGTCTTTGAAAGGATATGGCGTATAACCGATAAAGGATAGTCCATATCTTAGTTCAATACGCTGTATTCAATTAATTGGATACGTCGTATTTGAGGTAAAACTTTTGGGTAAAAATTGATGTAATACGCCGTATCCAATGAAATTGAATACGCCGTATTGCATCTGGCAGTTTTAAAATCAAAAGGGGGTTTCCCTTATTTTACCCATTCCACACCATTCTTATAATTGATTCCATGTTCCACTGGGTCTAACATCTAAAAGGACAGGGGGGAAACACATATAATAGTTTATTTAAACTTTAATTTAAAAATCTATACCTTAACCCTAATTCCTAATCGATAGAGAAAGAAGGGAAAGGATTGAATCATTACCATCTGATTAATATGCAAGAGATGTATGGAATCAAGAGTGATTTCTAAAATCAAAGCGCGGTGAAAACAATTTTTATTGTGGGAAAAAAGTATGTGTGAAACGATTCGGCGTATCTAGCTGGATTTGTATACCCACGCTCGATACGCCGTATAGGGATTTGTCTGATATGGCATATCAGACATTCAACTGATACGGCATATATATGAAGCTATATATGACGTATGGAGACTAATTTTCAAAGTTTTTTTAAAAGAGAACGTACCTTGGCCTCCACAATGTTTGTATGAGAACCATCCTTATAATACCACTTAGGGTCGAACGGAATGCCGTACGACACATATAGATTTATAATAAGAAAGGGTAGCATTCTGTAATAACTCCAAATCACGATATTTAAGTTCATGACAAAACTAAATTTTTCAAAAGTTTTAATGGTTTTATCGTGATTCGTTTCAAAAAAAACATTTTCCCCATGCGAAATTTCATTATCCTCGGAAGATTGTATTATACTGATATCGTCATCCTCATCATCTTTTTCTTATTTTAAATCATCGTGATGAATATCGTTGAATAGATTATTAAAACGTAAAACAATTTCTTCATCATATTCAGACAATGATGTTTCTTCGATTAAATTAAATTCATTGATACATTCAGAAATTACAAGTTGTTTGGTTCCAAGATCTGATTTAGACGTTAAGCCATCGTTATAAAAAATGGCTGGAAATTCATTTTCGAAATCTTTAAAGTAGTCTAAATCATCAAAATAATCGACCGTAGGTTTGGGTGACGTAGGCATATTCCCATTACCATCTTCCGAATCCGTTTTCAAATCATTGACATAAATTATTTTATATGAAAATGAATTTTCATCAAAAATTATTGTGTAATCTTTGTCGTTGGATTCGTATAATGATATTCTAAAATCAATTTGGTTTTTTGTAGGAGGACTTACAGTGGGTTCACACGGAGGTGTTGTGTCGGATGTGTTGTTGAAGACTATGACTGGGAATTCAGTCTCATAATCTTCTCTTTCATCATCATGTTCTCCCATTATCCCCCCTTGTTCTGAATCGAATGAGTTACCTTTTATTTTCTCGAAGACGATGGCCGAGAATTCTTCTTCGAAATTCATGAAGCGTTCCTCCTAATAATAATGCCTTATTCTACCAAATGTGGCGGTTTGCCAATTAAACGTTTCACCGCGACTTTGATCTTTTTCTTCTTAAAGTCTGATGTACTCTTCCATGGTGATGTTGGGGTCATTCATCATTTCTTGTGATGGATTTGCTAAATGAAAAATGTTAAATCAACTAATACGCCGTATTCAAAGTACTGAATACGCCGTATTTAAAACACTTAATTAAAACGCAATAAATTAAAGTACACAATTAAACTAAACAATTAGCAGTTAAAAATCAGAATTAATAATTCTACACTAAACAAGTTAAAGGTTAGAAATACTGAAAAGAATAAAGATTAAACTAATCACTCCCCCTGCAGTGCGCCAAAACCTGATGTGCCCCACCCCCCCCCCCCCCCCCCCCCCCCCCCCCCCCGTGGGGGGGGGGGGGGGGGGTTGGGATCTCGTTGTATAGGTGTTATTTATGATTATTAGGTTTTACATTTATATTTAGCCGACTAACCTAAAGACAACACTTTAACGTGCAGAGTACTCGGTCAAGATGTAGCTTCGCGGTAAGTAGGGTGTCGAACACTAAGAGTGAGAGTTAACCTATTATTCTATCAGTATTTTATTCTATCTAGATTAGTCTAATTACTGGTTAAACCTATGCTATACATATTTACTAGAGGTAAAAAGGGGCGTTTTCAGCCTGAAAGACTGGCACATGTTTATGGTGATAAATATCAATTCTAAGCATAATACACATTAAAGCAAATAAACACAAGACAAAAGAGCGGAACGAGCTAAATAATAGAAAACTGTATTAACCATGTTAAATCTGATTAAATGCTGGTTTGATTAATTAGTGCAATGGCTGCTTATCTTGAGGCGGCATATCATTCTTAAGACTTAGGTGGTACTTCTTCCTAGGACCTAGACACGACCAATCCTGTCACGATTAACGCATCCGTATAAAGCATCCTAGAGTTTAATTATAATCTACCATAAGGAATTAAAGCACTGGTGATCCTATTAATACCCTAGCCCATGGGGACGTTACCCGCTTATTGCTTGATGTTGTTTTATACACCGGTAGTCCACTACCAAAATCAATACCAATTAATAAATGAACAATATTGGTTGAACAAATATCGGGTCACCTACCGGTTAACTAAGCTCATAATCCAAGAGTAATGATATGGTGTCATTTGTGATCCTATTGGTCCGGGCATATAAACACAACATGGAGAGCCATCCTGGCATCTAGGTTACTGGTTAGGTCTCCCTAGACCCAGTTGAATGATAGGTCGCATGTACAAGCACATAAACAAGTATAAGGCGATAAACATAATTAAACAACAAAGATAAATTAAGCAAAGCCGGATTAAAACAAACCAAACATTATGATCTTCATTAACATGGCTAATACCCGGGTATTAGCCCACAATCATTGTCATTATTAAAAATGTGATCAAACAATTAAAAATCGAATGATTAAGAAAGTAAGAATTACACGATGCCTTCTATGGAATTAGGAGCAGTGCTCGACCTTGGCTGCTATTCTTGGCTTGAGAAATTAGACTTTAGTTGTATACTATACAAAGAATGTCATATTGCACCCTAAAACTCGTTTTTGAGTCTTGTATTTATAGTGTCTAAAATACGCCTGGATACGCCGTATGGGGATAAGTGGATACGGCGTATAGGGGTTAATTTCCTTGGAGTCCGCGATAAGATCAAATCAATTAAGATAATTATCATCAATCATATTAAATGTGTATCTTTGACTGATGACCAGATGTGCATACGGCGTATTGGTTGTAGTGGATACGCCGGATCGGGAATTAATCATTACGCGTTTCTTGTGCTGAGCTGGCGCTGATATGCCATATCTTCATTGCTGGATACGGCGTATAGGTACAGAAAATAGTATTCTTCAAATGTCTTTGTTTAAGTTCTATAATTGCGCCTTTTTGCTTCTTCTTCACAAGTGACTCCATAATTACTGCAATAATAAACTTAAGCAATTAAGTACCAATATCTTGAAATAATTATATAAAAGTGGGTAAAATACGTGGGATAAATGATAGTAAAGTATGACGTTATTTGATGATATCAGACACAAAATCCATGTTCTGTGTGTTTGAACATGAGCTAGACATCCCTTTGACTTCTAGTTCATACACCTTGTGGTTGTTTTAGAGATCATCCATGCTCATTGTTTCTAACTCCACTTTATTTCTCCACATAACAGCATGTGTGTTCCACTAGGTGACAAGCTTCTTAATAACTTTTGATTAACATCTTTTTGTGAAAGCCTTTCATCCAAAAGCTCCAACTGACTCACAAGCTTTTGAAGCTTATCAAAGGTTTGAACAAGCATATCTGAGCTTGGAGCAGTGAAGTTTTCATATTGCTTCTTTAAGAGATTTCTTTGAGTCTTCTTAGTAGTTGCATTCCCACCAAATCTCTTTTCTACAGCTTCCAGCAACAACTTATCATCCTTTATAGAGTTAAACTTTAACTGATGTTCATTGGGAATGCCCATCATTAAAGTACATCTAGCCTTTACTTTTAATCTTCTCTGAACCTTATCTTTAGCAGATGTAATAGGCATCACTTTTTCAACACCTTCCATAACTGCTGTTTTTGGCAAGGTTGCACCATTCTCTATGACTTTTCACAGTGCACAGTCTATCATCTGGATGTATTATTGAATCCTCATCCTCCATAACTCAAACTCACCCAATTTGTGCATGGGAACTTTGGATGCAGCCACCATATGTGCAGAATCTTGATCCATATCTTCTAGCAAAGTTTCTCAAAGCAACAAGCTCTAATACCACTTGTTGATCCCAATTTAAGAGATCGAATTCCTTAAGCTTGTATAAGGATTAGTTATATTAGATAAATCTAACACAACTATAGTAGAAACTTTTTTTGAATGTATTAAAGATTATGCGGAATCTAATCTTTAAAATTAAGAAGAACTATCAATGAAACAATAATTATATGAACATATAATTCAACAAACAAAAGCTCTGATATTATTAATAATACGAATACTCTCAAAGTATTAGGGTTACAAAGACCTTGAAGCTATGATAATTCTATGAATGACTCATATCAAACTCTATGCCCTAGAACCTCCTTTTATACACCAAGGAGTCCTAAACGGCTTACAATACTTTCCTAAGAATATCAAATCTTTTAAACAAATAAGTTATACATATCTTTTACACAAATAACTCATATAAATCACATAAGCAGTACTAACTAACTCAGCAGTACTAACTTCTTCACTAGCAGCATTAACTCCTTCAGCAACATTAACTTTGTACGAATAGTAGTAACTTTTGTACTAGTAGTAGTAACTACTTAGCAGTTTTTCTTCTAAGTCTCTGATCATCACTAATATGCACTAGCAGTAGTAACTTTACACTAGCAGTACTAACTGTGTACTAGCAGTAGTAAACACTTAGCATTTTTTTCTTTGAAGTTCTTGAGCAGTACTAACACAACTGAGCAACATTAACTCTGATATGAGCAGCAGTAATACTAGCAGCATTAAGAAGGCTTTTAATCCCAACATGTGCTTTTCTTGATATTTGACCAAAGTATAGTATACGGCGTAAATACTGATGTGGATACGACGTATTCTTCAAAGTCAGGCAATGGTCTTGAGTTCTTCAAAGTCTTTAGATACGACGTATGCTTCAAGAATGATACGGCGTATTAATGTCAGAATCAACGACTTTCTCAAACTCTTTTTTTATGCTTCAAAACACGTCTTTTTCTCCATATTTTGCCAAATACTTGATAATTACTGCAAATAACAAATATAAACAATTAAGTACCAATTCTTGCAATAATTATACAAAATAGGTTATTTACATGGGATAAATGATGCTATAAAATAGACGATATTTGATGTCATCAAATATCCCCCCACCTGAATCCTACTTGTCCTCAAGTAGCCTTTAGAAGTTTGTGAAAATGTATCCCTAAGTATTTTTCCGTTTAAGCATTTATTTGATATATTACAAGTACACAACCAAACACCTTACGAAATAGGAAGATGAAAACACTCAAATCACTCAACTAATCTATGTGGTAACATGTAACTGATTCGCCTCAAGTTGCTCTATCATGACGAGTATTCTATCATAGGCTTAGCAAGGATACACATCTCCACCACTAGAGCTAAGGAGTAACAAGTTTATAGAGGTAAAATGGGTTTTTAATATAGGGCTTAGGGTTGATCATTTTACAATATTTCACCAAAAGTACCACACCAACAAGGCAGCTGAGACATGCATACATGGCCGTAACGACAGAATAGACATACATGCTCATACAAATCGTAATTCGCGTAA
Source organism: Tanacetum coccineum (assembly GCA_026074375.1). Taxonomy (NCBI): domain Eukaryota; kingdom Viridiplantae; phylum Streptophyta; class Magnoliopsida; order Asterales; family Asteraceae; genus Tanacetum; species Tanacetum coccineum. The sequence goes on from BQNB010149758.1 coordinate 12,458, forward strand.
AACCCATGGTTAATGATTAGGAAAGGGAAATAAATTGTTGGTAAATAAAAATTACGAAACAAATAGATTAAGTCTAAAATATAAGTTGCTAGACACTTTTTCCCGACCGTTACCATGATAAAGACATAACTATTTACAAACGTCTTGATCATAGATCAAAAACAACAACCTAAGTTGGCGTACCCGTAACAGTCAACTTCCCAATCATCCCATACTTTACAAACTTTTACAAGACAAGTGGCGATATCTACCACTTTATACAATACTCTACATAGTTGATTTTTAAGACGTATCAACGAATAATCGATCCTTCATATGATTCCTTCGATCTAAGCTCTTGCAATTATCTCCAAACTTTTCTTCTCTTTTTTGTTGTGATTTTCTAATTTTTTTAATTTTTTTACTACACTATACTATGAAACTCGATGTAATTTCACCATCTTCACGATCATAATAACTCCAGATAATTCCTTCGGTAATTCTTCATTCCTCGGACGTACCAATAATTACGTTGGTAGTAAAAATACATGATTTTTGACTACTTTATACATTCCCATTTGCGATGTGCAAATTTCTTCCAACCGTACACAAATTGACACAAGACTCGGGAAATACATACTTTACACATTAAGCAACTAGCAACTGTAAAATAAACTTAATTTAACAGGGTAGGCTAAGGTGTAAAGGTGTAACGAAATAAACAAGTTGGTGTAATTCCTAAATGATTGGCTTTACGGGTTGTTCTAGGGGTATCTTACTCTTAAAGTGAGAGTAAACAAATGGTTTATACGGGGGTTAACTAACCAGTGTAGTTAGTTAATAAACAACATGAATAGGCTTTTTGGGTGTAATCCTAAAATTTACCAATTTAAACAAGTTACTCCATCTAAATCCATAGTACTCATCACTGTGATCTTGAATAGATATACCAAGCCAAGTTCTAAAGTTTACTACATCACCGGCACACTCATATTTTGTGGAATTTGGGTAAACATTTAGAAACGGATAGGTTAAATCCTCACAATATCTAATAAGGGTTATTGTGTGCGGGTTATGTAACATGTAATTTCACAAATGTATGCTTGAATTTTTTTTAAATTTGAGCATAATTTAAGCATTTTAGTGTGAAAAATAAGACAAGTATACATTCAATTTCCATCCCTCCACTTGAAATATACAACATCCTCGTTATATAGATAAAACATTAAAAACGAGAATTTAAATCCTAGCACGAATGTGTGTGCGAAAGATGGTCTAAATCCTAGCACGAACAGCACACACGGAATTCTAGAAAATGTGCAGTCTACCAAATCTTTTCGTTCAGAAGGTTCCAGTATTAAGCATAAGAAAACAAGTGAAATTTCTTTCTTTGTGTATTCGCTTTGTTACACCCGAAATAAAAACCTAAAACTGTAGAGGAAGTCGATACGCCATATCCATTCCCCAGGATACGATGTATTAATACATGTGTCGAATACATTGTATTCGTTTAATGAATACGTCGTATAGATTGTGCTGAAAATAAAGATTGTATAACGTCCAGAAGGTCAATACGTCGTATCCATGGGGTTTGGATACACCGTATAGACAGTCTGGGAAGACAGACTCGATAACAAAATTAAAAATACATTCTGGGTTATCTCCCGGCAATCACTTTTGTTTACAAAAAAGTCTTTAAGTTAGACTTACCTTCAGCTATGGATTTCAAAAATTATAGAAGCCTAAGTATTCGCATTCATCCTCATTATCTCCTGTATTATCAAACTTAGTTTCTATATCCTTAATTATGGGCTTATCCATACCTTCACCTTCGTCAATGGTGGGTACAAAAACCTTAACTTGATTTCTCCTATGCTTTATGGGTTCATTTGGATTATTTAGTTCAATGAAATCATCAAATTTAGGGTCATGCGATCGATTCTTCTTCAACGCATTGCCCATTAGCCTAGCTTCTAAATCATGTTCCGTACTCTTAATCAAACTTAATGCATAGACCCTCTTAATTATGTTACTAGTAGGTTTATTACTTTTTAAGAAAGTTTTATCATTCCTAACTCTTAGAGTTATCTTTGCTTTAAACACGTTTAGCATGAGCAGTAGACAAGAAAGGTCTTCCTAGGATCAAGGGGGTCTTGAAATCCTCGGGGATATCTAAAATAATGAAGTCTACTGGGAAAGTAAAATTATCAATACCTACTAGTACATTCTCAATAATTCCTTTGGGTCGTTTCACTGTTCTATCAGCCAATTCGACAATTAATTTAGTAGGAATCAAGTCTCCTAATCCTAGGGTAGTATAGGTCGAATAGGGCATAACACTTACGTTTGCTCATAAATCAGCTAAGGCTTTATAACACATATTTTTAATAAAACAAGGTAAAGTGAAACTCCTTGGGTCTTTCTCCTTTTGAGGCAAGGCTTTGCCAAGAGGCTTTGAATTATTGTAATGAGCTTCCAGGTCTTTTTATCTATCAGTTTCCTTCAATTCGTCCCAGTGATCATCATTCAAGCGAGTTGGAGAAGTTCTAGTCGTTTTCTTTGACTTGGAAAATAAGTTTCTGTTTTGTAGGTTAGATACGGCATATTGGCTAGCATCAATACGGCGTATTGAAGGCTTGGTAGTTTCAACAGAAGTAGAAATCTTCTCATCATTAACTCTCGGCTTAACTTTAGTCGAGCTTCATAAATCTCCAGATGATTTTTCATGCAAAATAATGCTCATTTTCCTGACTTGGATCTCTAAAGCTTTGATTAAGGCTTTTTGATTCCTTAGTGCGAAATCCATGGAGGCTTGTAATTCCTTGATCAAGTTGGTGTTTTCATCAAGCCTTTTTGCAATCTTGGTCATGAACATGCTTAAAGACTCTTCTAAAGTAATCTCCATCATTGTTTCTTGTAATCTCTTCTTCTAAACTGATTATCAAGATCAGTAATGAGGTCAAGTCCCTAGAAAACTTGAACAATCAAGACTAGTTGTCTTAAGAAGCTTCCTATCCAATTGTGATACTTGTTTCGGGTCTTTGAAAGGTGATGAGTTCTCCAAAATCCTTGTAACGTACTACCTAACATAGAGGACAAACAATCAGTAGTATATGCTTCGGAAGAAGGTATATGATAAAGCACGAAAACATAATACGAAAATTAAAAGTCTCTTAATGTATCAGATAGTCTATACGCCGTATTCAATTATCCTGAATACGCCGTATGGACTTTATGAACAGAATACGATGTATTGTTTATGAAAATGTATACGCCGTATCCTAAGGGATGGATACGCCGTATTGGTTTGAAAAAAAATTTACAGCGTACTTTGAATAATGTAGAAAAACACACAAACATACAATATTCAAAAATATACAATGTAGAAAATCAAACACACAAAACAAACATGCAAATATGAAAATTAATCTCAACTAATCTAAACTAAACTAAAACACTAATAAATAAGAACTAAACAACTTCACTCCCCGGTAACGGCGCCAAAAACTTGATGTGTCGTTGTGAGTAGGTATTTTATGTATCAAGTTTTACTATTTATTTTATGCCGACTATACCTAAAAACAACACTTTAACGGGCAGTGTACCCGGTCAAGATGTATAACACCCTGTGTTTTCAAGTCATTGACGACGTCGATAAATGTACTATTTATTTTTAGTGTTGTACGCGTTTGC